>CABFOV010004680.1:0-14877 GCA_902141375.1 Timema poppense | reverse complement strand
TAAACCAGGGAGTCTCACCAAAATACTTGTATATGATTGGTCATGGACTAAACCAGGGAGTCTCACCAAAATACTTGTATATGATTGGTCATGGACTAAACCAGGGAGTCTCACCAAAATACTTGTATATGATTGGTCATGGACTAAACCAGGGAGTCTCACCAAAATACTTGTATATGATTGGTCATGGACTAAACCAGGGAGTCTCACCAAAATACTTGTATATGATTGGTCATGGACTAAACCAGGGAGTCTCACCAAAATACTTGTATATGATTGGTCATGGACTAAACCAGGGAGTCTCACCAAAATACTTGTATATGATTGGTCATGGACTAAACCAGGGAGTCTCACCAAAATACTTGTATATGATTGGTCATGGACTAAACCAGGGAGTCTCACCAAAATACTTGTATATGATTGGTCATGGACTAAACCAGGGAGTCTCACCAAAATACTTGTATATGATTGGTCATGGACTAAACCAGGGAGTCTCACCAAAATACTTGTATATGATTGGTCATGGACTAAACCAGGGAGTCTCACCAAAATACTTGTATATGATTGGTCATGGACTAAACCAGGGAGTCTCACCAAAATACTTGTATATGATTGGTCATGGACTAAACCAGGGAGTCTCACCAAAATACTTGTATATGATTGGTCATGGACTAAACCAGGGAGTCTCACCAAAATACTTGTATATGATTGGTCATGGACTAAACCAGGGAGTCTCACCAAAATACTTGTATATGATTGGTCATGGACTAAACCAGGGAGTCTCACCAAAATACTTGTATATGATTGGTCATGGACTAAACCAGGGAGTCTCACCAAAATACTTGTATATGATTGGTCATGGACTAAACCAGGGAGTCTCACCAAAATACTTGTATATGATTGGTCATGGACTAAACCAGGGAGTCTCACCAAAATACTTGTATATGATTGGTCATGGACTAAACCAGGGAGTCTCACCAAAATACTTGTATATGATTGGTCATGGACTAAACCAGGGAGTCTCACCAAAATACTTGTATATGATTGGTCATGGACTAAACCAGGGAGTCTCACCAAAATACTTAAGTTCTGGTTCCCCACACAATTTTTTTAAGAATTATATTTACTAGTTTTAGTACCATTATATTTGTAAATGGAACATAATTTACCACAAAATATGTTATTTATATAATAAATAAAGATAACATAGAGGCTTGATAACTGTAGAATTTATCTAAGATTCAGGAAGCCGTTTGAACAGATAATTTTAATTTAGTTTTGTTTACCAGAGATCCAAAGAATAAAATTTGATATAATTTTTTTAATAATTAAAAAAAAAATTCTATATACATATTTTCAATTATTGAAAAATGGTAAATAAATATAATTTATCTAATGCCAGTTTGAAGAAGCCAAGTTGGCTAAAAATACATATCGAGAAAACTAAAGATAATGGTTTAGATCCATTCTCGATTTTAGCTTGTCTAAAAAATTTAGATAAGCTTTTATAATGTCTGTGTCAATTAATAACACACTAACTCAAATGCAGTATACACTGATACTTACAAGGATATATATTCACAAATTAAGAAAAAATAAGGATTAAGAAGACTGATTAGGTATTATGTTTTCAACACAAAAGTAAAAGATAAGTCAAAAATTCTGTTGCATAGTAAGTTTATACCAAGACAAAAGATATTTAGAAAATTTGCAAAATATAGCCTTAAAAACTACTCCAGCATAAACACGATGTGAGTTGTTTCGTCACAGTGTGACAACATATTTTTTGTAACGCCTCACAAGGCCAGTGAAGCCGAGACCCTGGTCGCTATTATTGTTGTGAAAACAGCTGTCTCGATCGGCTATGCTTGCAGTGCCATATTGTGAAAATATACTCAAAGTACGGGCAAAGCAAGCTCTGGACCAGACTTTACCGAGACTTAAGATATTGTATCATCGGTCATCCTTGCACGAAGCTGATACTTTGCTTAGACTTTGGCCATACTTAGCATCGTCCTTGCATACTGGCCAAAGAGATGGTGGGTGAGAGAGTGTCAGCAAGCAGTGGAGTAATACATTCCGAGAAACCTAACTGACAAAGTTAGTGCGTCAATCTCACTGCACACAGCAAGCTGACACAAAGAAAGTACACATTGGTTTTTGTTTGTTGTTTCCTATGTCAGAGTTAAGAAATAACAAAAATATCAAAATCTGTCTCTTTGTGTGCCATATCATATGGTCGTGGAATGTATTCTAATTTTATTTGGTGAAATATTAATAACGCTTCTAATAATGTGCCCCTCAAAACTTTTTCAAAGCCTTAAATGCACACTCAAAGAGGATGGTCATGTGTTTCAGAAAAAATGGGAGCTGACATATTTTGTTCGCCAAATAAATAACATTGTTTGTCTCGTATGTCAACAAACAATCATTGTAGAGAGTACAATATTTATCGTCATTATAGTGCTCACAAGGAGAAATATGATTTAGGCCTAGCCTATTTGTTGGAAAAATAAAAAGATCAATTGAACTGGTTGAAATTAGGTCTTAAAACACAATTAGGTACATAGTTTTCGATATGTTTGTAAAGTAAATGAGACAGCAGGGAAGGACAGTTAAACATTGTCCCATTTGAATGTATCAGAATCATAACATTTTACAGATGGTCCATTTATAAAATAATGCTCGATTCAAACTGAAGAAATGCTGTGATCTGATAAGGTAAAACATTTTCAAAGTAGTTAGCTCTGGATGAAAGCACAGCTTCCAATAATGTCGCGAAACTTGCAGTATTCATCCGAGATGTGGCTCAAATGTTATTATTGAAGAACTTATTGAATTAATACCCAAACACGGAACCACTACTGGTGAAGACATTTTTTGTGAAGTAGAAAGACTTGCAAAAATAAGACCTGCCATTGGATAAACTTTAGTGTTTAGTGACTGATGGTGCACCGGCTATGTTAGGTTGTAAAGTGGTGTTGTAGGAAAAATGGTTGGTCGTAAGATTCCTAATTTTCAATGTATTATTCATTCGGAAGTTTTGTGTTGGCAAGTTTTAAAAATGAACGATTTTTAAAACGCCTTGTAGGAATAACTAATTTTATTCGAACCCATGGTTTGAATCATTAACAATTTGCTTCCCTACTTTCTGACTGACTGTGTTCGTGAAGATTTACTGTACTAAACAGGAATTCGTTGAATATCGAATATCTTGTCACAAGTTGTGAAAAGTTTCATTGATATGATAAACAAAATTAGTTTGTTCCTTGAAATGAAGGCACAAGATGTTTCAGACATTAAAAATACAAAATCAATTCTATATCCGGCATTTATGGTCGATATAACAACATATTTAATTGAACTAAACTTAAATCTTGAAGTAAAATATAAACTTATAACATCCATGTATGATGATGTGAACGCTTTTCAAACAAAACTTCAGCTGTGGCAATACCAACTTAACAGCGGTAGTCTGGAGCATATTAAACATTTGAATCCAGATTCAAGCCAAATGAATCACGACTATCTATAAGTGACTATTCACAAAAAAATTTAAGACTTGATTTGTGAATTCAAGAAAAGATTCTGGGATTTTAAACTATGAGTTTAAATGTGCGATGTTCCTGAGACTATTTACCTTTGATGTGGAAAAAGCAGATGAAGATTTCCAAATGGAATTAACGACTCAATACTCAACCAATGTTTTGTGAGCTTGGTGTACCAAATTTTTATTTTATCCTCTTTTAGACCATTCGACCATCAAAGATGGCTTGAAATAATAAAGTGTACACGTTCCATGTAGTAACCTCAAAGAGACTCGTTTCAGTGGTCGAATTGGTCTAAGGCAGGGCTGTCCATTTTTAGGTAATCCAAGGGCTACAATTAAAGAAATATCGATCTGAGGGTCGCATCCAGAATTATTATATATACAGTGCAAATATTAAAATATGTTGAAGAGTCGACAGTTAAATTTAGCAAGCACTTCTAAAATTCCGTAGTAAAGAATAGTCATGTTGCTTATATTATTATCTTACTACCCGTTCGGGTTATACACACTTACGCTAATGTGTAATGGTTAGGGTGATTGTGAGATGAAATGGAGGACCTACAGTTTAACGTGGAATCCGGACCACGGTGGAGGCCTGGCATTCCCCACATGTGTTGGTTATAAAAGTTCTTACCGACACATTAGACAAGATACATTGTTTATATTTATAATTATTTCATTTTCATGTGAGCTCTGCAGTTGTTCATTTTTATTTATTAAAGTAGCTATAAAAATAGAGATGATTGTTTCTAATCACAGTAAATGTGAAAATGATTTATCCCACAGGGTCATTTCACATCAAATAAAAAAACAACTCAACCCGACCATTTTGTATTTAAATGAATTTTTTTACCAATTATTCTTCCCTTAAATCCAATCACAAACATATATATTTTTTATATTTTTTAATTGTCTCATTTTTGAGAAATTAATTTTTGAAATTTCAATAAAAATAGATTTTTTCTCCCACACCACATTTTTCAATTCTTGTTAATTTATGTTCTATTGCTACTAGAATTATGTTGTTTGGTTCATTTTTTTTCAATTTGAAATGGGCTTTAATTTCATATACAACTTGGCACACTTTTAACAAAAAAAATTCTCTCACTCTTTCAAAAAAAATTGAAAAAATAACTGTAATAGTGTTTTTTGAAAGAAAAAAAAATATGTTATCTAACTATTAAATATCTATATAAACTGAATATTTTAAAATGGGATGCCTATGGGATCATGAGTTATGATGAAAATTGTAGTGCAAGTAACAAGATTTTCAGTCCTGTGATCTGCTGGGTTTTTTTATTATTATTATTATATTAAGCTTTTGGTATGGAAGGTGATTTAATACATAAGATCTAAATTATGGAAGCCTTTTTAATTGTTAACAACTTAAGAGACTAGGTTTATGCCATATTAAAACTCTATAAAGAATGGTATGAAAACTTATAAGATAGAACTTACATGTATATGTACACATAAATGTTTTCAGAAAAATGCATCTTAGTCAATTGATAATTTTGAAAAATTAGTTCTTTGTACACCTTTTAAGTAAAATATTGTTGCGTTGTTCATTTCTTCTGCTGTCAGTCGATACACTCTTCCTGTTGGTGTCGTAGGATCAACTTTAGTTATGTCAACTCTGTTAACACTCATTATGTCTGGGAATTGAGGGTATTTAAAAGATGGACTGGGTCCATATGGCTCTAAAAAACTGATCTTGATGTCTTGCTCTTCTACACCAAGAACACACCCCAACCACCAATGGTTTGAATACTGGCAAGTTACAGATCCAACAATGTCACTTATCTCAAATAGTTTGTCTTCCTCTTCAACAGATAGTATTTCTTCTCTTGATTCAGTTGACAGACTGTAATACTAACTTTCAGCCTAGTTTTACTCTCAATTGGAATGTAGTTCTGCAACTGTTGGGTCCCTTTGACTGTTTTTGCATTCTTTAATCTTGGTTGTAAGAATATGTTTTCTGTTTCATAATCTTCTTTGGTTGAATACAAAAAATTAATTTTTGGTATATAATCTTTGGCTCAATCATAAAGCTGACGAGGTGTATACCATGCGTAGACTTGCCAGGGCAGCTAACCGTTTTACAGTCCCTCCCACACCATCACAGGCATTTTTTCCGAGGGAGGAGGCAAACAAATTCCACTCTGCTTTTATGCTAAAGCCTTCTTCATGAAAGCAAATGTTGAGAAAGTTGGACTTATTTTTATATTGTGATGCAGCTCCATCTGAGAAATAATGTATTTTTTCAGGTGGTGTGAGGTAAAGTTTGCTTCAAGAAATCAATCATTACTTTTTGAAAGAGATGTACAGCTACTGTATCATGTGACATACAGTCAGAGATAACAAAAGGATGGATTATGGCTTGTGCATTGTTCCAGTGAAAGCCTTGTACAGAGTCTTGTAATATAAAAGAATAATCTTCTGCAAAGTCACATAACTAAATACTCATTTGGGGGAAGGTTTTCCTTGAGGTTCTTCAGATATGTTGACTGCTGTTTTGTAATATATGAATGACACAGTAATTTTGGCATACTTTCAAATAAGGAGTCCAACATTCCTGAGTTGGTTTTTGTCATAGTTTCTAGTGTTGTCCTGTTCTCTATCTGCAACCATTGTTTAAATGTAACATTCTCAATACACTTTTGCTCAAATCATTCATCACATTCACTAAAATAGCACTTTGTTGTTGGTTCACTACAGATAATATTAAATATCAGATCTTTATATGTTTTTATTGGCATTCCTCCATCAGACTTCTCAGGCATTTTGCAATGAGCCATCATTAATTTTACATTTTGATGCGTCATACAAACACATACTTAAAGAATGTGCACCACTTGATTCAACGAAGACACAGTGCTTTGGACGAAGCTCGCAGAACTTTGTAAATCCTATTTTACACTCGATGTTGTTCTTTGAACAATACATCAACCTCTCTTAAAGGGTTCAGAATCAAAAATTTTTGAACATGAGTTCGTTTCCCATTTATTTTAACCGAGACATAATCTTTTTTTTCCCAGGCATTTAATGGCTAACTTCATCATTTTCATAAAATCATTTTACTAATGCAAAAGTGTCTAGATCTAACTTTTCCCTGACGGCAGATTTGGTGATGATATTATACCTTTTTCCTTGACAAGTCTTTTTGCTTTTCTCGCTATAAAATTTGAAACAGAAAATTCATTTTTGATTTGTTTTAATGTCCAACTTTGAGGTAGAGTTGTTAAAATCTCCATCTTTACGCTTTTGTCTGTGGTGGAGTTAAATTTTTCCTTTAGCTGAGCTATAATTTCTGTATTGGCATTGGAAGTTTCTACAGATGAACTGCCTAGGCTTATATCCAAAAATTTTGTTCTGAAAGCTTCAGTAACTTTTTTTAACTTTTCCTCGGGATATTTCTTCTCTGATAAACGTTTTAAAGTATTTTATCTTTTGAGAGGCGTCCTAAGACAACATTAAATCCAGGCTGAAAATCTTGTTACTTGAACTACAATTTTCATAACTCATGATCCCATAGGCATCCCATATTGAAATTTTCAGTTTATATAGATAATTAATAGTTAAATAGCCTATATTTTTTTCAAAATTTTCAAAAAACACTGTTACAATTATTTTTTCAATTTTTTTTTTGAAAGAGTGAGAATTTTTTTGTTGTTAAAAGTGTTCCAAGTTGTATATCAAATTAAAGCCCATTTCCAATTGAAAAAAATGAACTAAATAGCATAATTATAGTAGCAATAGAACAGAAATTAATAAGAATTGAAAAATGTGGTGGGGGAGAAAAAATCTACTTTTCATTGAAATTTCAAAAATCGATTTCTCAAAAATGAAGCTATCAAAAAATCTTAAAAAAATATATTTGTGGTTAGTTTTAAGGGAAGAATAATTGGTAAAAATTGCATTTAAATACAAAATGGTCAGGTTGAGTGATTTTATGAATTTCGTCATTGAAAAAGTGATTTCGCAATGTGTGTGCCCCCAAGACTTGAGCACATCTGAAGTCTCACAATTCCAGTTAAAGGTCAGATCTTTAGTTTTCAATGCTGAGAATGTGCTTTGAAAGGAGACATCTATCAATGATGCAATGAAATGCACTTGAAGTTGTGCTTGGGGAAGCTAAGTTCACACTCTAGTGTTATGACGAGTGTTTTATCTTTTCGTGGGCGACAATCAAAAATCCATAACCCACACCAAATCTTTTCATGTGCCCCACGTCTTAGACAGCACTGAATGTTGACAAGGAGATTGTGGTTTGAGTCCCTCCCAGGTCTAATGAAGGTAGTTTGCCTAAATGGTTTTCCACTTTCCTCACAAGCAGTTGCAGGTAGAATATCCTTAAAATGCTTCCTTCCTAATCCCTACCTCATTAGAGTAGTTATATATGAGTAAAACCTGAACCGTTAGTGAACTTCCAAGAGGCTGACCTAGAGTCAATATTGCCAGGTTTCCATGATTTCTTCAACCATGTTGGTTGCCAATATTTTGAGGAACTTTTGAAAGAAAGTCCAAGGTTTTACTCAGAACCAAAACATTGGGCCGCACTTGTGGGGTGGGGGAGGAGGGTAAAATCTCCCTATCCCCAAAATTACTGAGAATTTATCTGTGTATTCCTCAATCCTTGGGCTAGTATTTTATTTGGAGAATATGATTTAGGATAGATACACGTTTAGTTCTGAAAATCAATGACTTTTCCAGATTTTATATGCAAGGTAATATATAAAAAGAATATCCCTATCTCACTGTTTTGAAATTAGTTCTTGACACAAGAATAATTAAAGATACACATAAAATGTAGTTCTACTTTATTCTTAAATTGATTAATTTTTTTTTTTAATTTCATAGACTATAAAATTCTCTATATTTTCCCTTTGTTTTTAAGTGTGTATCAATTCTAAGTCCTTAAAGCGCCCTTTTTGAATCAAGTCATTATTTCAGCACACAAAGTACAAACTACCAGTAACTTAATTCTAAAACTTACCCAACAATCTGCCACAGGGTGGGCTTAATTCATCTATATGAAAGTGGAGCCCCCAAGCTCAGAAATATTAAATAGCTGCTTCTGTGGCTTTGTGGTCTAAGGCGTCCATTTTATAATATACTCATACTTGACTGCCGATTACTGGGAGATCGCGGTTCAAATCCCAGTTGGCTGTAATAAGGGTGATGTTTTTAAATGATTTGCCACTTTCCCTCCAAGCAAATGGAGGTACACTTTCTCTAAATGTAACCTTCCTCATACCAAACTCAAAAAGTATTAGTACATAGCTCATGCACTCATCCTCAACCGATAGGCAATAGGAACACACTCTAATAATACTGAGGCCAATGTGTCGGCCAACCAGGCCTAGTTTTTACAAAAAAAAAACACCATTTACACTAAAGTCCCAGTTAGGTTGAAATAAAAAGATATCATGAGGAGTATTCAATGTTAAACTTGTTCTCGGTATCTCTTTTAGGGTAACTTCGCCCCCAGATGTTATAGGTAGAACCCCTTTTCCCCACCTTCCCCTCAACCTGCCACCAGGGTACTACAAACTGCATTAGTTTACAACTATGCATAAAACTAGTGTTACTCAAGCAAGTATAAAATGGACCCAAGTCAAAAATCTAATTAATCAATAAGAAAAAGTACCTTAATGGCATATGATCATCCTCCATCACTCCCTTGCGCGGCAGGACAATACTGCGCCATATTGGTTTAACAGTGCACTAGTCGTAATATATTCGGGAAACAACCTAATACAAGCGGTCCAACACCAGTTTTATACCCAAACATAATATTTTGTTCTACATTTCGAGTTACTGGTTAACCCGTCTCATTTAACACACTTTAGACCCATAATAATTATAATATAGTATTTAGGGCGAGTTCAAATTAAAATGGGCTATACGTTATTGTTATTGTGAACGTCTAAAAGCAGTTACATTCTAAAGATTATGGGCCTATTTTAATTATATATTGAAACTTTGGATAAAATAAAGAAACAAAAAGTCTACGACAGTATGTTTGATATAAGATTATAATATTTTGTTTTAGCTATACCAAGTCTTAAATGACAAGCTAATTCTTCCCAATCTAATCTAATCCTCAACAAAATGAAAGTTGGGTTAAGTTAGGATGGGATATAGTGTCATAAAAATCCTTTAAAATATATATTTGTCTTACTGGTGATTTTAGCTTTTATTATATCACACATCTCGTATTTCGTTGTTTCTCCAAGATCACTTTCAAGAGTGTGTGTATACCAACATGGCTAGATGGAGTCGTGTTGCCAACGTTAATGAAGAAAATACATTATATTTCAAAACATATCTTTTAATATTTACCTTTCTCTACCCTTTAATTTGTGTGTATTTATTATTAATATTTTTTTTCTGGGGGAAAAAAAAAAAGTCCTCGCTCAGGATCTTTCTAAAAGCCCCAAGTAACGATACATACGCTGCGAAACAGACCAACTAAGACAACAGGCAACTGACAAGTTTTACTTACATGGAATCCGTGGTGTTCCAGTAGACATGGAAAGTCTTTGTGCAATCGCTCACTGTGGACAGCAACACAGTCTCCAAAGAAATCAATAACACTAATGTAAGACACGACGTGATTTTGGTAAATGGCAGGGAAAGGGTGAGCCGCGAATTAACAAGAGCAGCGGACAAAGGCTTATTCCCATACAACGATATAAACCCTAAAGCCATAGTTATATAAAATATTTATATTTATAAACAAAGACACTTTCTGTAAAAAAAAAAACACGCGCGCGCGCGCGCCCGCGATGACTGGAGGGTTGCAGGATGGATGGACGGCCGCCGTTGTGACGCCAAAAGTGCGAAGGAAGACACAATGGACGCCGGTCCGGAGCTAGCAGATGACGCCGGCCGGTTGGGTGGTTGACGAGACCATCCTGATCCCCATCTTCATATACACGTCGTCTCCGAAAAGAGACGTAGTTTCAGGTCAAAGACCAAAAATCAAAAACTCCGCGACACAATTAGAGAGAATTGCATAGCTAATGTAAGAGCTTTTTTGTGAGAAAAACTAAATAATAATGGAAGACAAGAACATATTGCAGACGTGATGGTTTCAGACACATTTGTATTTCTAGAGTCAAGATAAAAACACTGGGTTACGTCTTAGATTTGAAAGACAACGGAGGTGTGTAAATACTAAACTTCCTTAGCGGGCAGGCGGTTCGTTCCCCCTAACCCCAACTTCACTTTAGACGGTCAAACGCCATTCTATATTCCTTGCTCCCGAAGTACTGTCGATCACCAACACTCTGGAGAATCCGCTGATTGTTATGGCTTGGTTGAAGACGTGGCCGATAGAGGGGAGAAGAGTCTCGACGCCTGATTGGTCGATGTTCTGACTGTTGAAGGAGGGATGGTTGGCCTCGGAAGGGGAGCATGCAACTCCACTGGCAACTCACCCACACATGGCAAAATCGACTCCGTCCCAAGTTTATTATGAGTATGGCGCTGCGCATCTTTTTACCTGTGCTTCGAACAATAATAAAAAAAGGCATTACCGAATAACATATCGAATAGTTATTTCAAAAGCATTCCTACATTTGTTTCAGTATCAGCTTACTAGTTGTATTTACAATGATCTTTCGCGAAGTAATTGGAAGAGAGATGTAAAATGTGTGGAATGTTTAAAATTAACCACATTATTCACAGGTTGTTTAAAAAGTTAATATCTGAAAAAAAATATGCAAAAATTCTATTGCTCAGATCAAAAAATAATAGTTTTTAGCAACCATAGGCAAACAAAATTGAAATGTCTTATTACCACCAGTCCCGTCTATACACATTTAATTTTATTTATCACCGGGTCCTACTATCTGTTCAGGTTATACGAATATGTGATAATTACTATAATGGGGTAGGGATGAGGAAGGAAGCATTTTAGAGGTAATCTACCCGCATTTGCGTGGAAGAAGAGTGGAAACTATTTAGGAAAAATAACCCTTAGTAGACGCAATAGGGATTAGAACCACGAACTCCCCATCTTTAGCAGGCTAGTCTAACACGAGAGCAACGTCTTAGACTATTCGGACACTGAAGCGGGTCGCATTTAATCACACTTATGGGGGTGAAAATGTGGAAGGTAGATTTAAGAGAAAATGTACCATCACTTGCAAAGCTGGCAGTGAAAAGTCATTTAGGAAAATCACCCTCGGACACAGAGAAGGAAAGAACAGAGCCACAGCCGCTATGTTAAAAATGTTGCACTCCTTTTCGAGGCTTTACTCCTTCAACGTTAGGATCGCTAGGTGCGATCCCCAGTGACTACAGCGCAATCAAGTGAGCATTTTTTAAACGACTCACTTTAAGCTCGAATGTACTAGAAGGCAGATACAAAATATAAGCTCCCGTCTGTTGGCGGTCACCGAGCAAGCTTCAGTTAAAACCCTCCCCCGTCTCTAACCCCCTACCCCTCGTCAATAAGTACCCTAGTCCTGCCACACAAATAAGTTTACTCTGGCTGCACATTACAAAGAAAACTTGAAACACATTGATCCTTTTATTTTATTTTTTTTACTAAGGGACTGGCTGTCGGCTGCAGTTATTTGTTAGGGAGCACTGAGGAGAGTTGCACACGTTAAGAAATACCCATTTATTTAAGAAGTGATATATGTTTTAAATATTGTTTTTACCAAAACGAAGACGAAAGTACTGACCTGTTAAAAAGTGTAGATGTTACTTCTAAAGTTTTTAATGTGTGATATCTTATATAGAACCGTATTAATCAATCCCCCAACCCTATCAAAACATGACTATTTGATAAAGGAAGGCTATATACCATACCTCGTGGCTACTAATGCAGGTATATAATATCTATTTGATGCTATGTATTTAAAATCATTAATGTATACTTGAAATAATTTAAAAACTAGTAGTTTCCCGGTGTAAATTAAAATTACCACACTCAAGTAATTAATGTTAAAACAAAAATATAGGATGGTTCTAAATAGTTTTAAAGGTGTCTGTTACTAAAAACTATGTAGTAATCACTAAAGTTAAACTATTGTATTATGTGCAAGTACATGAATGCAGGCCGGATAGTAATATAAAGATATTGCAGACAGACGGGACAGTCAGCTTTGTCTCGCATTTGCATTTGCGAATCCTGCCTTATCATTCGACTGCTCAAGTGAGTTATTTCAGTTAGTAAAAGTTAAATTAAACTCAATTTATCTTAAAAGGTAGCAATTTTTATTTTATGAACTACTATGATGTAGGAGTGTAGCCTATAAAATAAGACTATAGTCTAGTCTAGTCTAGTCCAATAAAGTATTGATGTCACCTTTCAGGGTAAACCGATTGTAGGCTACATAAATATTATTTTGATACGTAAGATACAAAATAAATAGGTATCTCAAACTCCTTTCCTATTTACTATTTAACATATTTTGTTATTAAATGAATGGTATTTTAAATATAACCTAACGAGTCTGAAACTATACACATACAATTTTAACGTTATCTTATAATCACAAATTAAGATTCAAATAGTGGGATATTATGACTGTATAAACTCAAAATTTTACATAAGTGACCAATATGATATCTACTACTTTTTGCTTTATAAATTGTGATTATTTTACTCCATAGGGTCATTGAGCCTTTATTTGAAAGTAGTTTTAAGAATGTATATAAATGTGTTTGCACCACTGAAATGTAGCCTATAAGACAATGATTTGTGCTCATCTTTACGTAAATAGACACTTTTTACTTTCTCTCGACAACTCGAAAAGAAAAGTACTTTGATCGTAAGAAAATCAAACTCTAAATTTTGATAAATGTCAACCCCTTGAAACTGAAAAAGTTGGAGTTAGATATCTTACCCTAAAATCGAGGCTAGTTTACTAGATGTAAAAAAGAGAGAAAACAAGTTATCTCGAAATTCGTTGGAACAATTTTTATTAAATTTCGTATCTGGGGCTTGTTTATTATTATAAACTAAATGGCCGTTCTAATCATCCCATGAACATAATTTTAAGGGTAATTTACATAAGCAGATATTGCCAATTTTAATCATATCTTTGCAAGTATTTGATATGCGAAATAACTCAATATTGCAAGATTGTAGTAAAATTTAAATTTAAAAAAACCTTTACTTGAAATATATTTTTACCAATAGGGGGCTGTCCATAAATTACGTAAGGCTTTTAATTCATTATTTTCAACCCCCTCTCTCCTTCCCGATCGTTCGTGATTTTTTTTGGATTTTTTTTTACGATTTGGTTGGTTATATTATTTTAGACTAACGGATTGGTGATGTGAGATTATAGAATACTTGTTGCAGTAAAATTAGGTTTAACACATCATAAATAAATGACATTTTATAGTTATGTGTAGCTGTGTATGTATAGGCCTATAGGCTAAGCTTCAGCGCTATCTGTCATCTCTAGGTGCAAACTTTTTACCGCACGTCTGTAGAAGTGTTTTTTTAGATTTTGTTTCACCATAAACATTGATAAAATCCTTAATTATGATGGATTCCGCCCACCCCCATGAAAACGTAAGAAAATACTGATCACCCCCACATCAAAAAATCCTTACGTAATTTATGGACGGTCCCTAGCGTCCGAGCGATTAGCAGATATATATTCTTTAATTGAGGTCTCGGAAATCGGGAGTTGATTAATATGTTTTTGATGAAAAATATGTTTATATAAAATATGAATAATGAACAATACGTTTCTTTCATGTATGCCTTTTTGTGGAATGTGATGCTCTTTTTTTTCAATCATGTTTCTGCAAAAATGTATATTATCTGGTTTCACAAATCTTACAAGTTTTAAGTAAATGTTTCCATTTTTAGACAAAGGAGAGAGAAATTCTGTGTGGTGCACAATACCATTTATTTATTGAGAGGCCTAGATATTAGCCTTAATAATATGAACACAAGTTAATATTATACAACTTATAAACTTGTTTGTAGTTTCGTCTTTTTTTAAACATTATTTCTCACTTAGTGAATACCATAACTGATATAGAAGAAACGAATTATCCATTGAAAACATTTATCTACAGTCAATTTTGGTCAAAAATTCCTTTCAACTTTTATTTAAAAATACTATATCTAAATATTAAAAGGATAAAGCACAAATTTGAAAATTTATTATGTTTTCCCTCTTATATTAAAATAAATATTTATTTAATAATATTAACACGAGTGTGGATATACGGGGATAAGACATTTTTGCTTACAACTCCAAACTACAAGGTCAACTATGCCTGTAGAGACAATTAATGATGTGGGGGAGTTTGTGGTTTTGTTGGACGAGTTTAATGGTTTCAAA
>CABFOV010004679.1:32910-49979 GCA_902141375.1 Timema poppense | reverse complement strand
TCCACAGTTCGGGTGGACCGCGATAGCACTCAATAAACTCCCTCCAAAATTCTTGCCGTTCACCTTCTTTTGTCGTCATATTTTGAAAAAGTAAACATCAGTAAACTGAAAAAGAAAAAAAATCAAAAATAACTTTCTACTCGACCATTAACATACTACGATGAATTGAAACACCATGGAACTTGGAACAGGCCGAAAATGAAACAAAAAGAATAATTAAAAAAACTTACTGAATCCGAGGAAGAGGCGAAAAGGCGTCTTTTCACGAAGGGGAAAAGGCGTATACTGATCCGAAGTTTGCACAATACTACCATCCACGGTCAAACAGGTAGTCAAACAAGGGTCGTTTGCGCAAAAGATTTTGATCCTGACAGATTTTACCCAAACAGTTTGCACAACCATCAAACAGTCCCATCGACGATCAAATTATTTGCACAAACACCGAATTTGCGCAAATTGTTTGACCGTGGATGGGGGGCTTTAGTATGAAGCGGTTGCATTATTCAGCCAACCAAAAAGCCAGGATTCAAACTACTCTCATGCGATAGGTCAAGATTGTCAGTCCACTTTGGTGCAATCGACGATATCATCAGAATTTGAAAAAGATGCGAGGTAGAAACGAACTCTCATTATTACACGAGAAAGAGGCGCATAGTGACCGGGGTGGCAACAAGACGTGTGTTGCTTGTCGTCGCATGTTTAATCATGATATACTGTATGGTGACTAGCATAAGGCCCGTTGACAAATGCAAGTACACTAATTTGGCTGCGCGCGCACAGCTTGCAGCGTGTAAACAGACAAGCAAGTCTACTTGCAAGTGAAAAAGTTGGTCGCCTTCCAGCTTTACTAATGCGAGTAGACAATTCAAAATGGAGGCAACTAAAGAATTGGTTATGTGGGGGACACTTATTTGTGGAATGTTATTAAAAGAATGAGTTTTTGTGCACTTTTAAGCATCGAATTTATAAAGATAAGAATGCGAGGGATATTGCACTAAAGGATATTGTAAATTTCAGTGTACATATTATCTAGAAGTTTCCAAAATAAAATGTTAGGCCTACTTAAATATTACAAATGTGCCTTGTGAGAGATATTATTTAATATCGGTAAACAAATGTTATCAATAATTTCATCAAACCATTATTTCCTACCGACCAACGTGGCATGTGTAAACATTTTTACATACAATCACAAAATATAATACAACAATGTAAAACCATTATTAGTTCCGGCAACATAATATTCGCGTTATCGGCAAGTAAGGTGTGAATGGCCGGCGGTTTTCACGCGAAATCTTCGGCACGTTTTTCAATCTCCATATTTGACACTTTAACCAATCTTTATAAGTTTTAATTAGTAATGTTCAGCCCACACACTTCAAACTATTTGTGGTAATGCTTTGGAAACTTGAGTAGATACATTTATAATATTATTATCGCATAGCAAACCAGGTAATTTATATTTAAAACAATCTAAAAATTAATGAATTATTATTTTTAAAGAATATTTTAGGCCTAACAAGCTAGCATTTAACAAAATATTTTGTTATTAGTATACCAAAATTTAAAACATGGTTTAAAAAACCTGCGTTAGGCCTATTTAAAAAAATGCCCATCCGAGTGTTGTATTGGGATTAATATACCTTATTTTTTTAGTTTAATTTTATTTATCATGTATGCTAAGTGAGTTAATAAATCAAGAAAAATATTATAATAATTATTTGGGATCAACTGTAACACATTTTAAACAATTAAAGAACTAAGAAATATGAGACATACTAATAAATAACTTTTTATGTTATTTATATAAACATTTTTTTATAAACAGGACAACTAGTTATGATACATTGCGTTTACTGAAAAATTGTAATTTATTTGGCCACCCATGCTTATTCTATATTTACCCTTTCTAGATCCAAAAACACAAGTGTAATTAATATATACGTATACATAACCCGAGCGAGAAATGAGATGCAGTGATAAACAAAAAATTGCACCAATAGAGAGATCAGTTAGCACAAATTTATTTTCAGCCATGCTTTTAGAAGCCATACTAATACAAGTTAAAAATGCGTGTCAACACAACTAGCATGTTAGTAAGTTAATACCACTAAACTTGCATTAGTACACTAACACCGTGTCAACGGGCCTATAGAGACGGGTTGATTGTACAAGCTGAAGTTGTTCATTGTTGTAGTAATAATGTATAAAGGAATACGTTCTAACAATAAATTAGTATAAAAGTTATCAAGGTATATTTATTGTATAAGTGGGAATTTCCTTATATGGTAATCGCATCGATAAGAGAAACTGAGCTAGCCAGGAACGGACATCAAGATTATAATTTGTCTTTGCGAGCTTTTCAATTGGTAACCCAACTAAGAGGCCTTTAGATTTCTTCAATTGGAGCCCAACAGTAGAGGCTTTCAGCATATAAGCCTCATTAAGGGTTTTACAAATTGTCACCGAACTGAGGGACTCCATTAGGATTCTTCACGATATAATGAAGTATACTAAGTTTTAAAAACAGAACTATAAATAGTCCCAGCATTGGACATACTTTTAGAATAGTCTCTGGAGAAGATGATAATACTAGAGATGGAAGTAAATTCACTCTATTATGCTAGAAGACCCCAGGTTCACTTTTGTTGGGTTTTTCTACCTTTAGCCTGTCCTTGGCTATATCTCTTGTGGGGCGAAACTCTTTTCGAAATCATCAGTTGTTGGAGATTAGTAGGCAAGCCAGAACTTTTCAGGGTCGCTATTCGGTTGAGAAATAATGTACTGGACTGCCAGGGGAAGAAAAAGGAGAGGTGTAGGGGTTCTCGCAACTTCCCTACCACAGGCCCTACCATTGCGGCACTGGAGCCATGAAGTACCCTTCAGGATTGCTTCCCTTTTTGTGATACCAGAACTCTCTGTAAAATATTCTTCTTGTACGTGTGTGCCTCCGTTACTTATCACACGATTTATTTCTAGAAACGTGCACTTCAAAGAGTCACCTATTTTTAACAATGATGCGGACACGCACTTATAGATTATATCCGGCACACTTACACAAATCGTCCATCTTTGTCCAGGCGGTGACGCCAACTAACCACTTCTTTGTGGCTTCTTTCACGAAAATCCTCCCCAACCCCTCCCCCTCCCCCCTCTAAATTTTTTAGTTGGCAAAATGAAAAAACTAAAAACACACAGCAATTCATAGACACCTGCGTTAAAATCTAAGTTTGCACATTTTCCGATAAGTGGCAGCAACGTTCGGGCCAAAGAACGAGTGGCTTTTCCCACCACCTGTTCAAGCAGTCAACCGGGCCGGCATAAAAGTCCCTTACAAAATGATACATTTAATTTTGAAAGCCATTTCAGTAAAGCTGACCGAAACTCTGAACACAACCCCCTCCCTCAACTAAAAAAAAAAACTAGTGTAAAATGAGTTAGGGACGTTCCTAAGGAAGGATGATAATGTTAGGGGGATTGTAAACACAAACTCATCCGCAGTTTCATGTTGAAATACTAAAATATCACTCATATATACATTCGTTTTGGTAGTCCAGCGTATAAATCCATATATACTACCGACGTAATAGTGAAGAGTCCATATTGTTTGTAGATTAAAATTACTTTGTGCTTATTAAGACCAGGCCACAGTAAATAATATACCCAGACATACAACCTCCAGGTTAAAATGGTTGCGCTCCTTTAGGCAGCTTGTGTCCTTCAACACTCGGATCGCTGCGGTTAGTCCTTCACTTGTGGTGTGAGATCTCCTTTCAACGGGACCACTAGGTAGGTAGAACTCAAATAGGCTTGCTCCATATATTTAAAGATCAAAACTGATAGGTAAATATTCACAAGCTTGGCAGTAGGTGAATAGGGCAGAAAATATCTTATTCCGGCCAAAGCGTGGCTACTATACACTTGGGTTGCACCTCACCCTATAACCGCCCGTCGATCAACAAAAGCAACTGCAGATATCACAGCGGAAAACTGAACATCTTTGAAATATAAAACCAAATTCAAAATCCCTTGGTAACGACAAAAGAAATGTGAATTTACCGTACATAATAAACAAAAATGAAGCTAAGTATTCGCAGGAAAGGAGGGGTGGTGGGCTGGTTCTCACAGCCATCTTACCGCACGCTTCCCATCGACTGGGCGGAGAGAGGGGTGACAAGATGTTGGGGAAGGCATTTTTCAACTGTTTAGTGAACTCTGATGACTCTGACCTAGCTCCACGCAGAGTCGCTACAGAGTGCAGTAGCGTCCAGTTCCCTAAGATGGAAGTTAGCCTTTCTCACCGCTATTGCAACAGGTCACAGCCGAGATTATAACAGGTACAAAACAGTCACTTACAGGAACATTAAAATTAATGTGTTATGAATGAACATAAGGTCAGCCTTACCAAGGTTGGGTTTAGATTCATGTATAACGCAAAACTAATCGCAAATGGCTTATAACATATAGTGATTAGTAAGTTTAAATACATTATTATAAAAATGTATCATTATATTTTCTATCATGATATTGAAAGGTAGGTCTGCCATAATTTTCATTACAACAGTAAAATCAGAAGCAAATAGTAATCAAGTTTGATTCAATAGTAGAGACAAAACTTAAATTAGGTTAAGTTAAAATTTAAAAAACGGTTTAATCAACGTTATCTTTCGATTGAACCCTTAATTAAAGTATTTTCACAGTCATTATCCATTAGTGTAACAAGTTTAATATATGAATAAATATATGACACTCAATTTAAGTAAGATTTTAAGCACATCGTTTCATTATAAATCGTTGTGTTCTTCTTATGAATGTGGATCCTTACACTATGATTTAGTCAGGGGCAGCCTGTCCTTAGGGGCCACAGGAACCAGGCCCCACCAATATTTTTTAACTTAAAAAAACTCATTTCTTTCTTAAAAACATGAAAAAAGTAGAACATTCTCTTCACGCAGTAAATTATTGGGTTCGTTATACAGTATTCAAGTCAAAATAATTCATTCCTCGCACCAAACGTCACGAAAGGACTGTACCAGCGTTCTACTGACTGAATATAGAAGCTGAGCAGGGCTATCTTTAACATGCCCTCTCAAAGAAGCCACATCCAGTGTGAGCGGTCTATCAAGGTCATTCCCTATATCATTCCGGTGCCAGTTTTACACTAGTGAACAGGACTAGCCTGAGTGGGCCCACTATACCATAAAAGTGGTAGTATAGTTTGTTTTCGACCTTATTTGTCTGTGTTTTAGTATGTGATGAGACCCAACAAATAAGATGACAAGTGAAAATGATTAATTCAAATTAATAAAGTAACTCCTTTATTAAAAACTTTGTTTTATTAATTAAAAATGCAAGAAAAGCTTGAAATTAAATGGTTAGGAGCACATCAGTCTAATTACTTTACATTTATGCTTGTGGATGGCAAGAAAAAAAACCTATGTAATTTTTTGTTTGATAAAAAAATATTGGTTAACCATGAGTGAAGAAAAACAGAGCTTATTTTGATTTAATTGTTTATTATTTGAAGGGGTCCCTCTATAAACGTTTCAACTGACAAAATTTAAGAAAGTGATGTTTCAGTGTAAAAACGTTCCTTATTACCTGGTCTGTAAAGTGGTATCATCTGTCGGCTGATTTTCTAACTATTTCTATTTATTTCTAATGTTCAAAATTGTCAGCTAGTGTAACAACGTTTCAAATGCAAGGAAGATGGCGCACGTACCTTCAAAATCACCAGAATCTCTCCTTGTAAATAAGCTAAATCGTGGTAAAAAAAAAAGTAAAATAAACTATAATGAGTGGAAACAGTTTAAAAATAAACATCTCAAGGATAGTGGAATGGCTTAATTGCGCTCGAAAGTCATTGCTAAACCTGCTAAAAAGCCTCCAGATGTGGTGAGTGTAAAAACGTTACTTCTATTTAGATTAGGCTATGATAGTTTTTATTGGATTTACTTATTCATGAAAGTCTCAAGTCTAATTGTAAATACAACAATGTGCATTATACTATAAACATTAAAACAAAGGAATAGTATAAAATAATTGGTAACCTGGTGGTCTAGGGGTAAGGTGTCAGACTTCTATGCTGGCGGCCGGGGTTCAATTCTCGGTCCCGGCAAAGATTTATCTGATTACCAAACCCTTCCTTCACCTCTGACAAGACATCTTGTGAATGTGAGGAATGTCAGGCCTCCACCGTGGTTCGGATTCCACGTTAAACTGTAGGTCCTTCATTTCATCTCACAATAAACATTTTAAAACATATTTTATCAAATTTAAAACAGAGAAATAATATAATATTATAAAAAGAAAATAATACAGACATCAGCTAAAAAGCAAGCTTTATCTGGGTTATCTTTTGTTATCTTTGTAATTTACTTTTAAAGCCTGTTTAATTTCAACCATATTTTCCCCCAAGGATGACCTATGTTCTGGGAACTGCACATACAACGGCTGTTCATGGCTTAACCTCACACAGAAGCTGATGCTGTATAATATGTTTTATGGAGTTCCTTACAACCAGCAGCAGCAGTTTCTGGCTGAATGTATCAACCTCCGAGAACCTCAAAGGAGAACTGTTTCAGAAACTATATCTAACCGCCAATGCACATTTAAGTAAACCTTACCAACTTAGGGTAAAACTTCAAAAATACTGGTATGTCAAAAGCAAATTATTAATACTTTTGATGTAACCAAAATAAGACTACAACTTCTTGTAGAAAAAGTAAAATCTGGAGAAAGTGTTAATGATGACAGAGGCAAACACAAAAACAGACCACGTAACCTCCTTGATGCTGACAAAGCGTTGGTGGAGGAACACATTCTTTCTTTACCGAGTCAAGAAAGTCACTATTCCCGTCATTCCAACAAAGCCAAGTATCTGAGCATCAGTAAAATGTTCAATCTCTTTAAGAGCAAATACCCAGAATCAAAAGTTTTGTTGCATTCGTATAGGTTAATCTTCCGAGAAAAGTTTGATCTGAAATTTGGGTTGCCGAGATTTGATACATGTAAGACTTGTAATAAGTACTTCATTCAGATGGCTGCAGCACATTCGGAAGAAACTGCAGGTGGAATCAGAACTCCATCACCGGAAAGCTGAGAACGCTTACAATACGCTCGCTAATAACAGCAAGGATGCTCAACAAAATCCTAATTTAATTGTACTATGTGTAGACCTTCAGCAGGTGATTTTCACACCAAACTTAGCACATTCCTATGTTTATTATCAGAGGCAGTTTTCTAATTACAATTTTTGTATTCACAATATGGGGACAAATGAAGCAACCATGTGCGTTTGGAATGAAAGTGTAGGGAAAAGAGGTGCATCAGAAATAGCATCGTGCATTATTCTTTATGTTAAAAAAAAACTTTGATAAACTCCTTCCGTATGAATTACGTAAACTTATTATCTGGTCTGATCGATGTGTTGGCCAGAATAACAACTGGAAGATGGTTGCACTCTTTCATGACCTGGTTTCGTTGGGTTTCTTCACAGAAGTCAACCAACAATTTTTTGTAACTGGACATAGCTTTCTCCCATGCGACCGGGATTTTGCCCTCATTGAGAAGCACAAAAAGATATCAACACTATACATTCCAGATGACGTAGTCAATATGATACGCTCTGCAAAAGACATAAACCCCTTCATAGTTGAGGATATGTAAGGACACTTTATCAATTTTGCCCCTGTCGACAATCAAATCTACACGCATCCCAACTTGAAAATCAGCGAGTGTAGATGGATACAGTTTTCAACGGACAGTCCAACTGAAACTCGTACCCGAAAATGCCATAGCATACTTGATGCCTGGAGGGTCTTCACTTTCCTCAAGATGAAAAAAGGGAAAACAACGAATGTCGACAACTTGTATCGTAAAGTTCAACTATCAGAACTTAATAACTTCTACCCTGGACCAAAACTGCCAATCATTTCTGCCAAGAAAGCAGATCTTGTCAAGATATCCGAGTATCTACCACCAGAACATAGAGCATTCTACCTTTCGTTGACATGTGCTGTCTGAAAATAATATTGCAAACAGACTTTTAGTTGAAAAGAAAGATTAATTTTTGTATTTTCTAATTAAAATGATATTAAAGTTTTTAGAGTTCTGTTTACAGATCCTTAGGCCTACTTGGTTTTTGTTTTCTTGAGGGGTTCTTTAATTTCTATCAAGAAATACATTCCTTAGCGTTCATTTTTATAATAGAGGCATACAGTTTCTAGTTTTTTTAAACTTATTTTAAATTTAAAATATATTAAAAAATACTGTTTTTATTTTAAAAATTACCTAGGCCTAATTTGTTCTTCTCGCGTCCTTTTTTTATTTTTTTTTCAAGAAAGACATTTTTACTACTTTTGATGTTTATAACATAGACATACATGTTAGTAGCAACTTAGTAACAAGAAAGTGCCATTAAAAATATGCATTGTATTTATTTTTGAAAGAATATTAAAGATTGTATTCATTGCATGTTTATTATTTTTACACTCTTTGTCTTATCATTATAAGTTTGACTTGGTGGCTATTTTAAAATGAAGGGGGGGGGGGAAGTTGCCTTTACTAAAAGGTTGAAGGACCCCACCCTTTGTTTTTGAAAATCCTCAAATATTCTTTAAAATGGGCTTTATATTACTGAAACGAAAATGTAAACAAAATAAAAACGTTACAAATGCACATTTTGGTTAAAGCCTTAATGGTGTAAATAGGTTACAACTGTGCACATGAAACGTTTTTTCACTACAACAAAGCAAAAATTACTCTTATTAAGGTAAATATACTAATTTTAAAGAAGAAATAACCATTAAACCTTTTAAGGTGAGCCGTATTAATGATTCTGAGCAAAAGTAGTAGGAATATTTTACTAAAATTATGAGTATAGTGTTTTTCTACTTTTCTAAAAAATTTGTCAAATTTCAGTTGAAAGGTTTTTAAAGGGACCCCTTCATTTGATGATGAAGGGCTGTGGACAACGGTAGGCTGTAAGCATCTTAAACATTTAAGAATTAAAAACCTGAGGTATATGAAATTCATTTGGAAAATGCGTTTAAGTTTAAACTCTCGGAACAATAAATATTGCATCAAAGATGGATTCCGTAGTCAAAATTCCAGTTCAAAAACTCAATGAACAGGTGTTAAACAAGGGAAAATATTAATAGAAAGCTTAAAATAGTGTGGTAGGCCTACTCATAAACTTTAATTAAGAGACAGATGCGACCAACTTTTTTAAATTAATGTCATCGTTTGGTACGTTTAATTCAAAGCCTGTATTCTTTTATTCTTTCTGTTTGTAGATTTGTTTGGTAATTCTAGTGATTTTTAAAAATAGGAAAATTTAAATGAATTTAATTTAATATGTTAACACATGGTGAGAGAAAGTCACTACCGATAACCTTTGACCTGTACCCACCAATATTAAAGGTCACGTTCCACCACTGGAACTACTTACTAAAGTTATGCGTTAAGAATGAACATAAACACAGCCTGGCATTATACATTATTTTGTCCTCAATTAATATGTTCAATTTTCTTGCACAGTGGTAGAGATTTGGTAATTAATAATTTAACAATAATATAAATTTACCCTGAAAAAGTTATAAGGATACTTCCTTTCAATAGTTAAGAAGAAAGATAGTACGCGGTACGGTTGTGTCTGCTGCCACCTGTCTAAGGCTTTGGCGGAGCAAAATCTTTTCATTGTTTTTATAATGACCTATTTATTTATATTTAGCTTCCATTCCTACTATAGTTCGTCTGCAACTTCCTCTTCAGGCTCTTCTTCTAGCGGTAACCCTTTAAAATAGGTATGTGCCTAATAGTTAAATTCAGTTAAACTATTTAGGGAGTAAATATTTTCTTAAGAACTACAAAAGCATTATCTTTGATTGCAGGCATAATTCAATCAAAAATGTGGCAATCCCTTTTGGACTCGGCGAAGCACAATCCATTTGGATCACCATTCAATGTTGCTCACTGTGAATCTAGTGAAACAGGAAAATCATTAGTTGCTTCTAGGAATATTGCCGCTGCAGCTTCAGCTTCTCCTTTGATTGAAGGTTCACCCATTTGATTTTTTAATTTGATGCATTTGACTCTGTATAGATACATTAGGATATTATTAGTTGGTAAACATTTAAATATGCATTAATGACCTCTGTGAAACTTAGTGTTTATTGGGGGTTCAAAGCTAAATTTATGTGGTCCTAGGGTAAAGTGCTTGCCTCAAAACCTGATTTCCGTGGGTTCAAACCTCTCTTGGGTCAGGGGATATCTCTTTTGAGTGATAAAAATTGGTAGTTAAATATCCTTTGTAGGGTAGGTCCCATGTTCATTGTGGCATGTAAAAGAACACTGGAAGGTATGTGAAAATAAGTTTCTCAGAAAAATGTGTATGTTCTGTGGGAGGTTAGAGAACGTTTATGGTTTATTTTGGTAAAATATTGTTTTACCAAAAAAAATCTTACCTTTTAGGGTTATTTTATTCCATAGGATATAAAAAAAACTTTGCACATTAAAATATTGTGAGTGGTTAGACTTTTATAGTTAAAAGGTCTTTATATTAGAGTAAACATATTCACGAATACACTATTATTATTATTATTATTATTAGCACCGCGTCTTACTACCCGTCCGGGTTATATGCACGATACACTATTGTTAAAATAAACTTAGTGTAATGGGATAAGATATGGAACTTGTCATTTCTGTTAATTAGAGGAAATAACCTTTATTTAAAGTTATTTAAAACAAAATTGAGGAGCAAAACATTCTCACACACTCACAGATTATCAGTAACGGACACAATTGCAGTTTTCTACAAGAGAGGCATACAGTCTTGCCAACACCTACATGATGCCCACTATGCTTTACTGCACGAGTAAGGTGTTTTCTATTACATTTATTTTTTTAAAAATATCTCTGAGAAGGAATCAAATAGGACCAAGGTAATAGAAAAGGAATCTACTAGGACCATGGATCAAAAGGATTTGTTTGTCAATACAGTAGCTACCTATTTTTGTGTGAGATATTTCAGGAAATAGATGTTCATGCCTGAAAGGTTAGGTTAGGTTTTGTTTGTTTTGGATAGCGTATTATAGTAAAAATATGAACTATTGTGTATTAAAATAGCTTACTTATGGTGTTATGTGTTAAATCTTTCCACTCCTCTGTGATTTTAGTGAGTTTTGAATTGATTTTAAAACTAGTGTACATACAATTTTTTTACAATATGAGTGCTATCATTGGTAATTTGCTTTTGTTCTCGTGTGTATAGACGATGAAAAATATATAATTTTTTTACTAGAATAGGCCCTATGATAGAAAAAGTGTAAAGAATTTCAACTTCTTTGCCATTGTTGGATATGGTAAAGAAATCCAAACTTTAGATGTACCGTACAACATATTTTCAGCCAAAACATTTCCATACAAAATAAGTCAACACTAAACAAACATTTAAGTCTGAGTCCTAAATATTATAAATAGCTATCCTATAGGCTATCATAGTTATCATTTAGGTTGCTAACTTAACAAAGCTTGAAACGAGGTTTGGCGGTCAAATGCTGTTAGACCTCGCTATCATAATAGACTGAACTGCTAATGAAGGAAATATCAGGGCTCGAATCCTGGTCGTGTGTACTGAGGGTCGTTTTGTTAAAATGGTTTCTCACTCTCTCACAAAAATGTGTGTACACATCCTCCATATTCAACCTCTCTTGTTCCTAACACTAAGAATAATTAGCAGGGCCCGGATTTTGATGACCTTAAAATTTCCAAAACAATGACCTATATTATTATTATTATTATTATTATTATTATTATTATTATTATTATTATTAGCACCGCGTCTTACTACCCGTTCGGGTTATACGCACTTACGCTAATGTGTAATGGTAGGGTGATTGTGAGATGAAATGGAGGACCTACAGTTTAACGTGGAATCCGAACCACGGTGGAGGCCTGGCATTCAATGACCTATAAAATGATGCTAAAAACTCTAAATAGTGGCTTTAAATTTGCAAAAAATAACCTAAAAAAAATTTGATTGAGATTCCTTAATATGGTGTATTTATTACTAGGGTTAGGATTTACATTATTCATGTAAGCAAAAATCTCTTTTCTGGTTTTCCCTCGGTGTGGACTCGTCTGGAATAGTGACCTGTTTACAGTCCCAGGAAACCGTTTAGTTTACATTGCTCAGTTTCCACAGAGGAGTGTTCACATACCAGAACATCACACAAATCTTTATAAAATGTTGAGGATTTTTCTTTATTCCTGAATACATTTTGTGCACGTAATAATTGAGAGGCTTTCTTTTTATAAATACTCTGGATACCACGGACATGTTTGTTGTGACTGATAAACTGTTGAGCAGTTACATTTTTTATCTGATGCCAGCAACTTTCACTTCAAATATTTTACAAAGTATTTCACACTCTGTAGAAAAAATATCCTTTCCGAATTCAGTAATAATTTGCTTCAATGACTCGCTTTAGATGGTATGGTTTAAAGCATTCTAAATACACATAAAATGATTGCAGACAAATAAATATAACAGGCACTTTATAAATGAAAACTGTGCGTGTAAAATCTTTTGACAGCTAAAATTATGTGTTCTAGTTAACATTGGAATACAAATACCTGCTTTAAAAGCGATAGCTCTCCGTCCCCCCGCAGCCCTTTCCAGACATGGTATTGTGAGTGACTCACCAGGAATGTAAAGACGATATTAAGTTCATTTGAACTCTATAAAAATTGCTCTCCCCTCCCCCTTCAACCCTTTCCGACTTAGGTGTAGTGAAGGTCTCACCAGGAATGTGGATTTTATACGCACGCAGGTAAAGGGGCACAAAGTTCATTTGGACTCGTACATTATCTTCTTCAGTCAACACGTGTGTGGTAAAATATCTGATGTTAGATATTTTATCAATGCACCGATAATATATATACATATATAAAACCTTTTTAAAGTCATTTTTCAATCAATTTTAAATTCTCTTTTAAAAAAAATGCTTAAACATGACTTATTAAACAAACAAAAACAGCAAGAAAAATGACCTAAAGATCTAACATGGCAAAAAATGACCTATAAAATATACATTTCTGCAACCAGGGGCTCATGAACAATGCTTATGTACTTATGAGCATTGTCTCTGATGGACCAACAAAAAGTTGACTTCATCAAAATCCTAGCCCTGGTAATTAGTACTAACACATGTAACCCAAATGGATAGTAAGACACAATACTAAAAATAAATAAAACAAAACAAACCTTAAATACCTAAATCATTTTTTAAGTTTGGGTAAAGTGTACTAGGTGGGTTTATTGTTTATTTTTTTTAGCACCACGTCTTACTACCCGTTCGGCTTATACGCTTTAATTACTAATTACTCTAATGAATTAGGAATTGGGAAGGTTGAATTAGGGGAAGTGAACCCGCATTTGCGTGGAGGGAGAGTGTAAAATCATTTAGGAAAAACCACCCCCAGTTCACCCGACCGAGATTCGAACCTCGATCTCCCCGTTCTCAGCAGTCAAGCTCAACACGACTAGCACGTTAGCCAACTACGCCACCGAGGCGGGTGGTTTATTGTTAAAGTGAACAATGAAGCACTTACCCTTCCATTGATTTTTTTTTAGAACAACATAAAAAATGAAAATTCTAGAATACATTTATGGTTATAAAATTTTGTTCAACTTTATTACAAGCTAATCCTCACCCCAGTTAAGTGTGTTTACTTATGAATTTGTAACTAAAATATGTAGTCCTAAATGTTTTTAACTCTGGTAGAACGGAAAGGTGTTTGATGCCTGAATAGAAATTCTCACGTACTTTCCCCCTTATTTGCCCTGTTACTCTACAACTGCTCGACCCCCTACACCCCACTCACAACTACTTGACCCCCTACACCCCAGTCACGACTACTTGACTCCAGTATTTGGAAACTCGCCAAGACCAGATTCTTTTTGACTTTAATAGCAGTAGCCTTGAAGAAGAGGATCGTGAATCTTAAATAGTGATGACAACTAGAACAAATTAAATTTTCTACAAGTATGTTTATTCTCAATAGGGGTAGGGAAAGATAAAAATATTTTCTCGATGCATGAATCGTTCATTAATGTTGGTTTTATCACTTTGGAAGTTGTTTTAAATTTACAATAACATATAAATTATTAGCACCGCGTCTTACTACCCGTTTGGGTTATTCGCAAATAACATATAAACCTATGCTGATTTATTACTTTCTCACTATCTTACAGATAGAGAAAGTATTGTGATCACAACAAAAATTGAACTCAAGATTTTTATGAATGTCAATGTTTCATGACCCCCTGAGTCCAAAAAAGTGTTTTTTGAATTTCCGTCTGCCTGTCTGTACCTCGTACTAGAGCCTAAACTATTTTTGCCGTTCAGTCTAAAACTTGATATCTAGGCTTTTCATAGGAATGCCCTGAAGGATATTTGGAATTGGACATCTAACCCTAAAATTAAGGGTAGTTTACTGAAGAGGAAAAAAGAGAAAAAATTGATTTTCTCAAAATTGGCTTTAACAATTTTTATTAAAATTTCATTTCCAAGCATTGATAAATATTATAAACAAAATAGCTACTCTCATTTTTTCAGCAAAATGACTTTAAGGGTTGCAGTCTGATGTGTAAATTCTCATTTTTTTTTATCACCTCTCCGAATTTATTTGAGATATGAAATAACTTATCATTGAAAATATGTAGATCGATTTAGAATACATATCTTTTATTTGTAATATATTTTTATGAAAACAATAATTTTTTAACACTAAAGGTCAAGTATTATGCCCATAAAAAATATAAGCCGAGATGTTGATGTATGTCGACGTTTCATGATCGCCCCGAACCCTCAAAAGTGACTTTTGCAATGCCTTCTGTCTGTGTGTCTGTCCAACCCTAAAATTAAGAGTAGTTTAATAATGCACAAAAAGAGAAAAAATCAATTATCTCATAATCATCTCTAAAGATTTTGATTAAAATTCCATCTAGACGTTGATTAAGATTATAAACAAATGGCTATTTTCATTTCCCAATGATAATGACTTTTTGGACACTTTACAAAAGTGGAAATTTCCTTATCTCTGCAACTATTTAAGATAGTCTGTTCACGGTAGGAATTGACTTCTGAAAGGCCTTTTTCCCTACCAAAAATCTACTATATAGTAGGATATTGGTAGGAAAAAAGACCTTTCAGAAGTCAATTCCTACCGTGAATGAAGTATACTAAATAACTTAATATTGCACAATTGTTGTACTATTAAAAATAAAAAAACTTTTATTTGAAATATGTCCTTATAAAACCAATAGTTTCGGAGATATTGGCAAATATATTAATATAATTTTGTGAGCGTTAGTTGTACAGAGATACTAAAGTGTTAACGCAATAATTCTCTAATTCCATAGAGTAAGTAGATAAGTAAGTCTCTCAAAAAAATAATGTTTTCTTTAACCTCTTAGGGAAAATGTTTCTACAGCAATGATCAATATCTATCATTTTAGACTCAATAATCAATATTTACCTTCTTTATTTTAGTCCAAATTTATAAATAAGGAATTTAATAAAAATGCGATAACCACAAGATGTACAACCCTTAATAAAATTTCAAACATTTTAACCTGAAGTCAAAATTTTAAAACAAGGTATTGACCCTTGTGGACCCAATATTGATCTTTTTTTTGGTCCACATATACTAGTGAGGACTTTACTTCTTTAAAAAGAAAATTATAAAATATAAATCCAGGAGTCAAAAAATGTTTTAACGTAAGTATAACACAATTTTTGCTCTGGTTTGCTAGTGTATAATATTTTGTTTCACATATGTTATGAGTTTTGAGTAAATATCTCCATTCTTAAACAAGGGAGTGAGATAGTTTGTGCGGAGTTCCGTACCATTTATTTTTTTAACTGTTCATTTGAAGTTTTGGAGATACTTAAAGGTGTCCCAGAGGTTGAAAAAATTGACTTCCTAAAAATTCAATTCTAAGTAATCAATTATGATAGAGTGGGGTAAAATAACTTCCCCTCCACTTCCTCTGAGGCTACTTACCTGAGCGCAAGGGATTTTATCGTCAGTCTGAGTTAGTATTCCACTCAAGGTGGACGGGACCTATACAGCTTAGCATTGGCATTGTTGTCACGTCTTCAGAAATATATATACATAAGTATTTTTTCCTGCCTAATATCCTAATCTGCCTTTGATTGACTTTTGTGAGAAGCCAACTGTCCCCCCTCTCCCCCCCTCTCTAGTGGCAAGAGGGAAGTTGAAGATGGTGTATGGGTGGTGAAGGGGGGTAAACTCTGGTATCTTGTTACTAGATCTCTATAAGGCTGGCTAGTTTCAACATTGCAATAAACTAATTATAGTAATAGAAATAATTTTTATATAATTTAATTTAAATCTATTATTTAACGTTCACTTTATTTGCAGACTAATTATAATTACAAATTAACTTACTTTTAAAACAGTCACAAAGAGACCCACAGCGGTCATCAAATCATCACTGTGAAAGGAAAGTCCTAATCTTATTAGTAAAAATTTTATTGGGTTTGTCGAGAATCAAACCAAATAACCTTTGCTCAAAGAATAACAAATAAGAAAATATTATTATTACTATATAGCACCACGTCTTACCACCCATTTGGGTTATACGCTTACATACTTACTATGCTAATAGTTTAGGAATTGGGAAGGTTGAATATAGAGTAGGTGAACCCACATTTGCGTAGTGGTAGATTGGAAAACCATTTAGGAAAAACCACCCCCATTTCACCTGAACGAGATTCCAACCTTGATCTCCCCATCCTCGGCAGTCTAGCTCAAAATGAAACTAACACGTTAGCTAACCACACCACTGAAGCGGGTAAATAAGAAAATAATTATATCAAATTATTCCCAGGAAGCTAATTACTTTTGTAAATTTATGTGTTTCCTCTAAGGAATGTCATGACCCATAATTATTTACCTGGAATATTAAATCATCTGTTGGGTAAATACTTGTGTTTATTTGGTATGATCTTTTTTTTTTTTTTTTTTTTTTTTTT
>CABFOV010004679.1:4864-32886 GCA_902141375.1 Timema poppense | reverse complement strand
ACTTTTTTTTTTTCATTTTTCTATTTTTTTTTTTTTTTTTTTTTTACTATTTTATGCCAGGTTCTTCCTTGGATAGAGAATTAGGAAATTTGAAGAATAAAATAAAAGAACTCTATTAAAAACAAATAGTTCCTCATTTAACCTCACGAGGTTGAGTGGACCCCGTTCCAGACCCACTGCTTCTCAGAAAATCTTTTTTTTTGACGCCAAGTCAAAGTTCAATTTTTTAAAGCCAAGTTAAAGCGCAAATTTTTTTGAAGCCAAGTCAAAGCTCAAATTTTTTTTAAGCCAAGTCAAAGCTCAATTTTTTTTAAGCCAAGTCAAAGCTCAAATTTTTTTAAGCCCAAGTCAAAGCTCACATTTTTTTAAGCCAAGTCAAAGCTCAAATTTTTTTGAAGCAAAGTCAAAGCTCAAATTTTTTTTGAAGCAAAGTCAAAGCTCAAATTTTTTTAAAGCCAAGTCAAAGCTCAAAATTTTTTTAAGCCAAGTCAAAGCTCATTTTTTTAAAGCCAAGTCAAAGCTCAAATTTTTTTGAAGCCAAGTCAAAGCTCATTTTTTAAAAGCCAAGTCAAAGCTCAAATTTTTTTTAAGCCAAGTCAAAGCTCAAATTTTTTGAAGCAAAGTCAAAGCTCAAATTTTTTGGAAGCCAAGTCAAAGCTCAATTTTTTTTGAAGACAAAGTTCAATTTTGTTAAGCCAGTCAAAGCTCTAATTATTTTGAAGCCAAGTCAAAGCTCTAATTTTTTTTAAGCCAAGTCAAAGCTCTAAATTTTTTTGAAGCCAAGTCAAAGCCCAATTTTTTGAAGCCAAGTCAAAGGCCAATTTTTTGAAGCCGAGTCAAAGCCCAATTTTTTGAAGCCGAGTCAAAGCCCAATTTTTTTTGAAGCCGAGTCAAGCTCAATTTTTTTTTGAAGCCGAGTCAAGCTCAAATATCTTTTTGGAAGCCGAGTCTAGCTCAAATATCTTTTTGGAAGCCGAGTCGAGCTCAAATATCTTTTTGGAAGCCGAGTCGAGCTCAAATATCTTTTTGGAAGCCGAGTCGAGCTCAAATATCTTTTTGGAAGCCGAGTCGAGCTCAAATATTTTTTGGAAGCCGAGTCGAGCTCAAATATTTTTTGGAAGCCGAGTCGAGCTCAAATATTTTTTGGAAGCCGAGTCGAGCTCAAATATTTTTTGGAAGCCGAGTCGAGCTCAAATATTTTTTGGAAGCCGAGTCGAGCTCAAATATTTTTTGGAAGCCGAGTCGAGCTCAAATATTTTTTGGAAGCCGAGTCGAGCTCAAATATTTTTTGGAAGCCGAGTCGAGCTCAAATATTTTTTGGAAGCCGAGTCGAGCTCAAATATTTTTTGGAAGCCGAGTCGAGCTCAAATATTTTTTGGAAGCCGAGTCGAGCTCAAATATTTTTTGGAAGCCGAGTCGAGCTCAAATATTTTTTGGAAGCCGAGTCGAGCTCAAATATTTTTTGGAAGCCGAGTCGAGCTCAAATATTTTTTGGAAGCCGAGTCGAGCTCAAATATTTTTTGGAAGCCGAGTCGAGCTCAAATATTTTTTGGAAGCCGAGTCGAGCTCAAATATTTTTTGGAAGCCGAGTCGAGCTCAATTTCTTTTTTTACAGTCATTTTAAAGCTAATATTTTTTCCAAGCAAAGTTGAAACTTATATTTTCTCCAAGCCAAGCCAAAGCTGACAATTATTTTTTCAAGACAAGCCAAAGATGATAGTTTTTCTAGGCCAGGCCGAAGCTGGTATTTTTCCTAAGCCAAGTTGAATCTTATATTTTTTTAAGCCAAACTGAAGCTGATATTTTTTCGAAGCCAAGTCAAAAATTATATATTTTCTCAGAGCTAAGTCAAAGTTTTTTTAATTTTCGCACACCCCTAATGTGATGTTATATTCATACCTAGAATGAATTTAAATGTTGAAGGAAAGATACTAATATTGCTCAAGTGGCACTGATTTAAAAATATATAATTTTATACAAATCAAGACAAATATTTCTCAATAAATATTAAGTGTTAAAAGCATGGCCATATTTTTCTATGGACCACAATAGGTAAACAATATGAATACTTAAATATTTACAATATAAAGCAAGAAGAAGAAAAAAAGTATAGTTTGGAGGGTTGGGGACCAACTGCGGCCGAATATCTGACGGGAGGTACGAATTGCGACCCACCATCCAATGGATTTTGTACCATGTGCTGCCCCGCCCCCAACTTAACCTAACCTTCTATATTTACTAATTACATCTTTTTAATTTCTGTGTGTTAACATCACATAAATAATATATATAAATATAATTACTGGATGCAATTTGCATAGCACCCTTCTAATGATGGGACAGAATTTACATTAGAGCTTATAATGGTCAGGGTAGAATTTACATAAAAAATGCAAATGGGACAGAATTTACTATAACCGTTAAAGAGATCACTACAGATGACAATAGAGGTCTAAAAAGTTTTTATTTTAAAATACGACTGTGAAAGAGTGGAGCAGGATGGGGCAGGGGATATAAATAGAAAAAGCCCTAAGGAAAGGTATACATTTTAAATTTGCTACGAATGTAAAAGGATGACACAAAATAGATAAATAAGATTTATATATTTTAAATTACTAAGTGAGGGCTTGTGAAATGAGGAATTTCAAATTAAAAAAACTTAATTTACAGTTTGGCAGAAGATTGAAATTTGTGAGGTAGATATAGAGTCCCCCCTTAACCTCTTCCAACAATCATAAAGAACTGGACATTTTTAAACTACAAAAGGAAGGAATGGGAAGGGGGAGGGTTTAGGTAGGACCCTTTAAATTTCTACAATCAACTATATTAAGTACTTTTTGGTATGGTAAAACATTTAAATCTGGCAAGGAGGTAGAGGGACCACCCCTAAACCCCGGGAAATTTGTTAACATTGGTAATTTTGAAATTGAGGTGGGGGTGAATCTGATGGGATTTCGGAGGGAAGAAATGTCCAAAATGTATAAGAATAATATTTTTTTGGTGTGGTAGAAAATCTAAATTAAACATGTATTTAAAAGAACCTTCTTTGTTAGCTGTTCTTGTAGCAACCATACTTTTTAACTTTTTTAATTTCTATTGTGAGCACGGCTTTGTGGAGTTTTTTATGAAACCAAAACAATCAGAATTGGTTTTTTGAAGCCAAAAACTGGATTTCTCCAAAAAGTTCCTGTACTTGAACACCCTTAAGGCGCACTTTCATTTAGTAAAAAAATCTTTTTCATATATTTTAATGGATCTGCTCACACCTAAATTAATGAAAGTGGAGTGAAAATATCTCTCTGCAGAAAATACTTTAGAGTTATTAGCTTTGTCAGGTGAAGTTGTGTGTCATCGGTTATTTCCAGGAAAGCTTGAGGACATTTATTTAGCAGATTATTTCGGTGGTATCACCAAACAATTCTTTGGAAATATTCGATAGCTCGCATGTAGGCTCTAAGTTTGTTTGCCTTGTTTGTAAAGTGAAGCTGCATTGGAACTAATTACTTAAATCCAGGGCTAGAGATTTATTTATGATAAAAATGACAAAACCTATCAAAATGCTAACTTGAGAGAGTATGCATTTGAGGAAAGCAATAAAAAAATATAAAAAAGCACATAGCTCATTAAGCTTACTTGCGTTTATTTGAGTCTAGTGGTTTATATACATTCATTTATTTGGATTTTGTTACATTGTATCTGGCTATGTTGTGTATCTATAACAGTGAGAGAAATATATTACTTTATGGTTTAGTTTTATATTAAAAACCACTATTTCGACTTTTCATTTAAATGTGAGTCCAAGTTAGTATCACGCTTCAATCCGATTTACCTAGGTGAGAGCGCTTCTTTGGTCTCTAAGTTTACTCTGGTAAAAACTAATTTTGCCTAAAATTAACTTAAATACATTTATTTAGTCTGACATTAATATAGTTAAATGTCACTTGGCCCTAAGTACCTAATCCGGGTTGAAATGTATGTATTTAGAATTAACATTTTCAACATTGTTGATTTAATTATATCCTTGAAGCAATTGGCTCTAAATCTAATTTTGAACTATAATTTTCAATGTTTCACTAAAAGCCAGTTGGATTAAAATTAACTTCACTGAGTTGTTTAACCGATCACTTGAGTTATTCTGACATGTGTGATGTGCCTATACATTTCTTTAATTTAATGTTTGTTTTCAGATAGCTGTGAGTTTGGATCACAAAAGTATTTTATTCTCTGTGGTCTTGGAGGAATTTTGTCCTGTGGTATCACACATACACTTGTAGTCCCCTTAGATTTAGTAAAATGCAGAATACAAGTTAATCCGGAGAAATACAAATCGGTCTTCAATGGATTTAAAGTGAGTTCAAAGATTTTATTCATTTGGTTCGAGTATATTGTTTACTTTCTTAAATTTTTACCAAATATACATTATTTTAATCACTTATTCAGATTATTATAGTGAAATTTACTTTAAGAAAGGCCACGATTCTTAAAAATGGGTTATTTAATTTCTTTATTTTGCTAGCTATAAATAGAGAAACTAAACATTTTTGTAAAACACACTCATATAAGTCTTGTCTCTTGTGGATTTACACATGTATTTATCTTTTTTCTTTAGGTAACAATAAAGGAAGATGGGACGAAAGGTCTTGCAAAAGGTTGGGCACCAACATTTTTTGGATATTCCATGCAGGTTACTCTATAAATATGAAATAAATATAATTTTAATCTAATTGCCTGTTATTGCTAAAATATTGGGTATATATGTTATGGTCAAAGTACGAAACCGCCCACTTCACGAATTTGCTGGACCCTTCACACGTGGGCCAGCTGGTCCAGTCAAATCGTGAAATATTGATGAGTGCAAGTTATAATAATTGGTGTTCTGGACAGTCAAAGTGTGAATTATCATGGCAGGCTGACTAGTGCCCAAAGTGCTGGATAGTATGATGCAACAAAATCCCAACCTAACCTTACTTATCATAACCTAATTTATCATAGCATGACCTAACTTATCATAACCTAATTTATCATAACACGACCTAACTTATCATAACCTAATTTATCCGAACATGACTTAACTTAAACTAACCAAATTGCAAGGGAACTCCAAATGTTATAATAGCCGAGACTGCATATAAAATTAAAAGTAAAAAGACTTCACAATGTTAAGAACATTTTGTTCATCTCTGTTATGTGATTTGTTAAACTTTCATAAAATGATTATGATTACACATAAAGAGAATATAAGAAAGATAAATAGAATTATTTATTCTGGCCAGTTTCCTACAGCCATATCTGGAACTGGCCGGCCAAGGCTCAAACTGTTGGTAAATTATTATATATTTCTTGCTTTGGTTGATTTTGGTGGCCAAAGATAGAGGTGGCCGGTAATTTAGCGAAACTGGCTAGACTGCGGGCTTTGAACATGACATATATAAAACTCAGACTTTTCAATTTAGCATGATTTTGGTTTTGGTTTTTACTGTTCTTACGCACGACTTTCACACTTGACTAACTAAACTGCCAATGACTGGAAGATTGAGGTTCGAATTTTTGTCAGGTATACTGAGGGTGGTTTATCCAAAGTAGTTTTTCACTCTCTTCATGCAAATGTGGGTACACTTCCTAAAAATATAACTTACCTAATCCCTAAAACATTAGTGTAGTAAGACGGCATCAAAACAATTATATTTATATAGACAAACACACACATTATGTATGTATATGCTATGGAAAATCTCCAAAAAGACAATTATATGGTCTAAAAAGTATATATATATACACATACACACACACACACTTATGTCTCAATTTTAATTAGAAGCTTCATCTTGTCTTCTTCATTGTGGCTGTGAATTTAGCCATTTAATATAATTAATAGCTAGTTTTGATAACATTATCATAATATGTGGCTGTGACTAAAAGATAAAGCCTGTCTGGATGCACTTGGGGTGATTTTTACATGGAAATTCTTTCCTTCTCATACACACATTATACATGGTGGCTACAGACGAGGAAAACTTGGGAAAGTCAGGGAATTCTCTGATGTAAGGGACAGCAGGTAAATGTCAGGGAATTTAATTGAAAATAAGGAAAAGTAAAGGAATTTAAATACCCGATTGATTCCACACCCAAACATTTAAACAAAAGTGATAGATTTGGTTTCTTGATGTTGACAAAATGTATTACCAAGATATGGTATCCTAACATTGGTTTTACAGGGTTTGTTTTATAACACACACACACACACACAATAACAAAAAATTTCCATTCGCCAATAAAAACTATAAAAAAAAGATTAAGTAGGGAATATTTATTAAATGTTTTCTGGAAAACTTAGAAAAGCCAGGGAATTTTATAATAAAATGTTTGTAGCCACCCTAACCCTAATGTTAAATGTACTTAAATAAGCACGTTTTTGTTGTTAGTATGAGTGACTAAATTTAGGAGACCCCAGTTTGATTCTGGGTGGTGTTGGCAAAAATATATACTATTTGTTTATGTGTGTGTGTAATTAATATCTAGCTCACTAGGGCTGAAGGTGGGATGTCTTATTAGAGATAGTTTATTATGATGTCCTAATTTTCTGCAGTTGTACACCAAAATTTGTGCCGTGAAAGTTTTTGCTCCCAACCATTTTGTTGAGCCTCACGTTATGAGAGATTTAATGCAGATTACGATGAACATAATTTCATAGATTAATTATACATGAAGATTGGAATATAATATTCAAATACATATTTATAAACCAACATTTTAGTTTTTAATCTAAAATGTAAATACAAAATTAAACACACACATTGAGACAAATAATTTACTATAAATTAACCAATAATTCAACATTTAGGTCACCAAAAGATGATTTAAATACTTTATTGTTTTAAGTGTTTGTTATTAACGTATTTGTGCTATTGTTCAATACATAATATACCCAATACAAAATATGATGTAACCTTGCATTTTGACCACATAGATTTTATTGACATGTTGCAGTGGGCAAAGCATATAGAAAAATGATATAGTTTAGATAATTTAATGGTACAACAAAGACTATATTTAAACTGGTTGAAAACTAATGGAATTAACCCTCACTCCCCACTTAATGTCAAAAAATCTTGAAATCCTAAATTTTTATACAGGTTGATATTTGGGACCTGATATGGTATATAACTGTTGCCTATTTCAAGATTTCTCAAATTTGATGCCACTTTTGATTAACTCTTTCAATTGTGTAAGTAGTTTCCATTAAATATGCCGTGTCTACAAAGGTGATGTGCTGGCTCTAGTACTTTATCATGGCCTAACATGGTATTGTTAAGATATCGCCACAATACTTTTATCAAAGCATAGAACATTTATCACCTTATGGTGTTAGTAGATTTCGATGGGCTTCTCTTAGAATTACATACATTTTCATGACATTTCAAATATTTAATAATGTCTACAAAAGTTAAATAACCCCAAAGCATACTTTTTAACAAGAGGTCTCTTCATCTTTAATAACTCGTTCTCTGTGTATTGTGCTTTTTTATTATTAGTATCATTAATGTTGAATGTTCACTGTAATGGTTGAACTGTTGAATATTTTTACTTTCTCTTACCCATGTTAAATATTATTTGCCAATTGCAGGAATTGCATTTAATTGACCTTTATATTTTAAATTGCATTTAAAAGACATTATATTTCAGTGTTTTCTTCCTCCCTTCCTTCAGAGAAGTTAATGTTCAAGTTGGCTATGTTAAAAATAGGTTAAACAGTTTTGTTCTGGTTTGAAGTAAATTAAATATAGAGTTCTTAAATCAATAGTAAAGGCAAATTTTTTACTTTGATGTTTTTCATTGCAAGATGTATGTCAAAAATCCATACATATAAATAAAATTAACTGTTTTCAAACTTTTTTTCTTTTTTTTTTCCAAATTTATTAATTTTCTTAAATCACTTGTCAATATTGGGATACTTTTACTTGTAAGACAAAACAGGTTATCTTAGAGTGATATTAAAAAAAAAAATCTGAGTTTACATTAAAGTAATTTTTTTAAAATTTACACAAGGCTTATCTTGAAAGGTAACAAGCTTACCTTGCTTGGTTCTATCATAGTGTAGCTTATAAGATAGGATGGAGTGTAGTCATTCAAGACGAGAATGCTACCTTTATGTGTAAACAGAGTACAATCATGTTTCATAGTGTCTCTGCTGTCAGTCAATTTGTTGGTATTTAGTTCTATATCAATAATGGCACTGCTTTGATTGTATTATTTCTTAACTTTGATACATTACTTTATTATGTGGCTATTTTTAGATAACAGATTCATGGCATTTGTAATATCTAGCGTTGCCAAATTTAAAAAATTTAATAACCAGACACACGCACTGTATGAATATATAGGTTTATTAAAGTCGCACAAATGATTTAAAATGTATTAATTTCGGTATATAGCCTTCAAAATTACATACTAGAAAATAATAACTACACCCATTAGCTCACCACACAAAGACTGATAGACTTCGACCCCACAGTGTTTTAAAAAAAAATATATCTAAAGAAGTTTGGGCAGCGCTTTAATGATCTGGTATACATCAATTAATACTTCTCTGAACTTTGTGAAACTTTTAAAAAGTTGTAATAATACTGTTTTGGACCCCTCTCTTATATTTAAAAAGTCATGGATGAAGTGTATTTTTCTTTAATGAACTGTTTGTAAAGTTTCCTTTTAATACTTCATCCATGGTAAATTACACGTTTTGAGGAATAATTTCAATATATGGTGCTTTAAAACTTTTTTCTCTAAAAGATCAACCCTGTTGTATTAAAAAAAATCATGTGACATGCTGGCTCGCTTTACCCAATAGGAAGCCAGCCTTCACATCAGGTTGCCAGTTAGTTTTGACACTGGTGACAAGGGGTCCAAGAAGCAAGGGGTAGGTCATATATAAGCAGCTTGTGCATATAAATCCACACAGTGCCAGTAACACAAATTTACACAGCACACAGTACTCAGAACGTGGAACATGTAATATCACAGAAAAACAATCCGTAAATTAACAAGAACTGTATCATTTTATTTCATATCTTCAGTAGCAAAGGTGTAATCATTTAAATAAATCGTGTGCAACATTAATAGTCTTGCTTATTTCAAAAGTATAAGTATCACATATAATCAGGTAACATAACTGTGTAACAAGTGCGTAGTAAGGCATATACTCATCATCATAAAAACCAGATATCATTATAAATAGTGCTCAATCACAGGGCAATATCAAATAAAATACTGTATCGCAATAATTAATGCCCAATCGCTGCACAAATAGTACAAGTAAAAACTGAATCCCCATGGAGTGTTTGTCAGTTAATACTTAGTAATAAAATTCATAACAAGTCTTATTTTCATTGACTAAGGTCTGGAAAAATTCCCTTCACTGTGTTTAGTTCCATTCGGTTTCTTTTGGCCATTGAATGGTCATCAATGAAAATGTTCGTTCCACATGCGTGTTGTGTGCTGCGATACTGAAAAGGGACTGACATATTATCAGTATTTCGGAGTATTGAGAATTTCTTTAACATGTCTTCTTGTAATAGTGCCAATTTTGTTGTTTAGACATTTCACTCCACACTTTGTTTTCTCCAGCTCGTTTTCTACAAATACACAAATATTTATCCACTGTGTGAAAAGTTCACTGTCATCAAATTTTACTTTTTTTTTGTTTAAAACAACACATGTGTCTTCAAGTTGTTGTCATGTTGGTGGAATATTGAGAAGCATCCACGAAAAACATATTTCTGAATGTCATTCATCCAGCTCACCGGGTAATCATGACCAGTTTTATAAAATGTTCTTACTGCTCCCAAAAAGGATCGGCACATTCTCTTGAAACATCTTCTGCCTTTAAAATGTTCTTTTACACTGATGGGGAGAAAGTTGGCTTCAAATCATTCCTTTAGGATATGTTCTGTTTCTTTAAGAGGTCAGAACCTCAATAATGCTTTTGTCACCCCCTACAATGCCAGATATCTTGATACTCGGAGCGTGTAGTAGACTGTACCAAATAGAAGCAAGCTTCACATAAAGGAGAGGAAAAGAAACCCAACAATAATTTTGGAGGGTTTTTCTGTGAGAGGAAGTATGTCTTCAACACTTCAAACAGTTTTAGAATTCTTTCAACAGCACTTACCAAAGACAACCACCATGTCTTGGAATGAGAAAGAATTGTTTGATATTGAACACCAACAAATTCACTAAACTCTTTTAAAGGTTCATTTTGTACTATATATACTAAAATGTGAAAATATTTTTCATGACTATGACTTCAACATCTGTTGATAAAGTATCTGCAGCAGTATGTATGGTAATATTTACCAAATGTGCAGGGCATCCAACACCCTCCATGGCATTATTTAATGCAGCTTTAAATTTAAAGAAAACATTGTTAATTCCCCGACGTTCACGACCACCAAAATCAGTATCGCATTTATCACCACAAAATGCAATACATTAATTTGCATCTAATCCATATGATCCATATGTGTTGATACACAGTTTCATTATAGAATTAGATGTTTCATTTGTCAACGAAGCAACTCACCACAACGTTACTTCCATTCCCTTCTTAAGGGTAAAGTACTGTGCAACAATAGGAAATATCCTTTCGTTGTTATGATCAGATGAGTCTGTAGAAATAGCATACAAACTGGCTTCTTCTTTGACATCAGAGATAGCCTGGTTTACACTTTGGGGTGCAATTACATTTAGTTTGGACATTGGAGAACACACACACACAACCTATACATTTCATGCCATTGCAAAGAATGGCCCGACATTAAAAATAATATGGCACACAAAAAAGGTACTGTTAAGGAGCTTTCCTATAAGTTTTTGAAAATGAGATGCGTTTAGGGGAAATTTAATGGTGTTAAGGAGTTTTAAATTTAACCTGCTGAAACAATCTTGTACCCACATTATTCATGTACAATGAGTACCAAAAACATTAGCTCCTCATTGTCAGCATAGTTGAGAATAGTTGTAAGTGAAAACCAACCGTTGGCCAGAAAACTTAAACTGCTAAATTTCTTAAATATAACTGATGTCTTTTGTGATGAGTATAGGTGTTTTCATTGTCAACTTTCTGAGCATACACAATAAGGTATTAAGATAGATTGGTTCAATTTCAAATTCTACATTTGGACATGCACAATTAAAGACAACCTGTGAGTTTTATTGGTGCATAAAAACTTCTCAGTCAATAAAATGTTATTTTATTGTGTCCCACTCTCCCTCCACATAAATGTGGTTACATTCTCTCCAATTTATACCTTCTTCATTCCAACCACATTAGGCTAAAGAATATATATATATATTTGTATTTCCTGAACAAGTTGTAGATGTAGAAAAAAATGTTCTCAGTGGTCACTTAGATATTTGTTTGATAAACTTCAATCAACTACCCAAACGATTAAGAGGAATGGTTATTAAAATGCAATTTAGAGTATTTTAACTTAATGTGCTACAGATTTAATTTGAAACTGCTCTCGTAATGTGCCTCTAAACATGATTTATAAAGATAGGTACATGAGCTCTAAGATCTGTAAGTAACATAATATATGAGTACATATTTTGGATATGTCATATTTTTTTACCTAAATTAATTTAAGAAATTTTATCATTATTGTAGCAAAAACAATTGTATAGTTGAAGTTTACATTTTAATCAGGTAAAAGGTCTCTACACCATTATATATGAATCTACCACCCTTTAACAAATATGTTTACTTTTCTTCAAGATAATCCCAGAATAAAGGAAATAATGGTTACACAAAAATAAAATATTCAAATAAATCTTTAAATGAAATGATTGTCAGTGCTACCTTACGTTTGGAAATTAATAAAGACCAACACGAAGAAGCTCTGATAATATGGTATGACTGCTAAAAATATTACATTCCAAGCAAATTATGTTTAAAATAAATCATCAGTGTATGAAACGGGAACATATTAACCACCTCCTTGTTCCATATAGCAAACATTAAAAGTCTCAACTGATTTAGAGTGTAGCCAATACTTTCACTGTTTTAGTATGTTCAAGAGATCTGAAAGAATTTATGTCAAAATAATATATTACACATTTAGAAAAACAATGGCTAATGCAAAAAATATTCTTTCTCAATACTTCTATAGGTGTTAATATTAAGGACTTGTTAGAACCCTCAAATATCCATTTTATATTTTTAATGCTCTATAAAATAAATGTGATACATTTCTGTGCATTTTAAATTGGTTCACAGTGTGTGAAAAGTACATGTATTTTCCAGAATTGTTGATGGGAAGAATTTCTATTCTAGAAAAGCATGTGTAGGGGTGTGTGGGAGTGGTGCTTGGTGGTTGGTGGTATGATGGAAAAGGTGGAGGTTTTGTATATTTGAGTTATTTAGCAACGATAAAGTTTTGATATAAGTTCTTTAATTATTAATTATTTGTGAATTAGAAGAATCTTCAAACCATCATTTTTAGTGTTACATGTTAGATTATTTGCTTGGATTAGGGCTCTGCGAGTACTCGGAACTTTGAGCTTCAAGCCGAACTCTTCATTATAGCTCAGGATCGAGATTGAAAGTTTTGGAGGGTCGTCATTTTCGAGCTTCCTCTTGATATATGTACAAATCGATTTTTAAAATGCTATGGTAAGTATAAGCTATTTAATTTAGATATATCGGCAGGTTCACTTATAAATCATTGGGAAACTTATCATTTTGGTAAGATTATCAAATTTCACCTTCATAATGTAAAAGAGCTCTAAAACTACTTTGGACTGGTAATCTTATTCAATATTGTTGTCTTCCGGTTTGAACTATCTTCTATTGACGTTGCATTGCCATGATAAGGCAATGGAAATAAAAACAGCTAAATAGATTAAATAATTCAATAATAGTTATTTTTACGTTTTTACGCTGTCCCTTCCTAAGATTAAAATTCCATTCAAATTAAAAATTTAACTTTGATAATAGATTTTGTTTTTGAACTTAAGATATTTAAAACTTGTAGAAATACATTTAACTTCAAAACTAGTATTAGCTATTATTTACTTAAAGGATTATGTTGGTTAACCTGTCTAAAATCAGTTTTGATTAACATTGCAATGAATATTTTACCGAAATTACCACATTTAATTTTTTTTTTAATCCATCAATTTACAGTGTCTACTAGAAATATTATTTTATCATTCCTATTTTTATTTTAAAATATGAACCAACAATTTTCATTAGCATTAAAGATTGAATTAAAATAAATTTTGTGATTAGATAATTTCTAGTCCAAACCCATACAGGGCTTATTCGCAACTGCACATATAGGAATGGAATTGGAATAGAAGAAATGATCATGTGTGAGTATTACATTAGGGGCTAATAAATGAAATAAGAAAAATTTCAAATTTTACCAAATGCTTGTGTATATATATTCTTATAGGGTAAATAAAGTTATGGAGGCATATTTTGGGGGTGTATTGACTCATTAAAACATCAATTTTATAATATTTTCCTATAATTGTTTGTGTAATTTTAATATCTTAGATCGTGAGTTTTGAAACCATTTTATATATTTTTTATGCTATAGGGTGACCTGGCGGTCTAGGGGTAAGGTGTCAGACTTCTGTGCTGGCGGCTGGGGTTCAATCCTCGGTCCCGGCACAGATTTATCTGATTACCAAACCCTTCCTTCACCTCTGACAAGACATCTTGTGAATGTGGGGAATGCCAGGCCTCCACCGTGGTTCGGATCCCACGTTAAACTGTAGGTCCTCCATTTAATCTCACAATCACCCTACCATTACACATTAGCGTAAGTGCGTATAACCCAAACGGGTAGTAAGACGCGGTGCTAATAATAATAATAATAATAATTTATGCTATATTTTTATGACATTTTTAAATCATGTTTTTTAAAGTGTTATTTCTAATTTAAATACCAATATTTCCATTTTTTAAACTTTTTTAATTTCAAGAGTATTTACTATCTGTAAAAATGAATATTATTCTTATTTTAAGAAAATGTGTTGTTTTAATATATTTTAAAGTGTGGTCTTACATTTTTTATTTTTTGACTGGTGACATTTTAAATATTCTATTTTACTTTTAAAATAAACAAATATATACATTTAACATTTTAAAATTATGAATATACTCGAACTCGCAAGCACTTTGAAATACTAAGATCGAGTTTGACTCGAATTAGAAAACATAAGCTTGCAGACCCTTATCTTAGATTATAACAACTATTACATGTTTCAGTGGCCCAAATTGTATAATTTGTCACTCTTGCGATATAATAGAATGGACCGTGGTTTAAATCCCGGTTGGGTGTGAACAAATCTTTTTTACAAAAAGGTTTTCCACTCTCCCTCCATGCAAATGTGGGTACACTTATCTAAATTAAATTCTACTTGTCCCTAACCCATAAGAGTAATTAGTACATAGGGACCCGAACGGGTAGTAAAACGCGGCACTAAATAAATTTTAACCCGCCTTGGCTAACGCGCTTGTCGTGTTGAAGCTCGACTGCTGAGGACGGGGAGATCGAGGTTCGAATCTCGGTCGGGTAAACTGGGGGTGTTTTTTCCTAAATGGTTTTCCACTCTCCCTCCACGCAAATGCGGGTTCACTTCCTCTAATTCAACCTTCCCAATTCCTAATCCATTAGAGTAATTAGTACTTAAAGCGTATAACCTGAACGGGTAGTAAGACGCGGTGCTAAATATTATTAAATAAATTTTAAAAAAGCTCTCACCAATTAATCTAAGCATAATTGGCCCGGGTCATGATGCTAGCAAACTCACGCTAGTGTTTACTTAGCATCCACTTGGTGAAGTTCTTGCCCCTAGGATGGGTTGTTCAACTTTTATATTATTTTTATATTCTTGCCATAGTTGGTTGGAACATGAACAGGAGAAGAAAACCGCTTTAATTATTTAACTGCATTCATGTTAAATCTAGGCTAATTCTTGGCTGCAGAGAGACACCAATATCAGTAATATCAGTTCTTTTGCTTGCAAGGTTTCTGAAAAGGTGTTTTTAATTTCTTTCCTTATTTAAAATACCACCCTCCTCTTTTCAAGCTACTACCTATTTCTCATAAGGTCATCTTACACTCAAAAGAATATAGTCTCTTGATTAGGGTCGGCCCCCAGCGCTGTTGTCTTTTACGCCATTCACTGACCATTCAAACATCAATAATGAAAATGTTTAAATCTGCACATCTCTGTATATTCAATATTTAAAGTTGGCCAACCTATTTTAAATTTCATCACAATTTCATGCATTTCGTCACGGGTGAAGAAATAGATTTTTTTTTAAATTTCAAAAATCGATTTCTTAAAAATGGGGCCACTATAAAATCTTTAAAAAAAACTTTTTTTGTAGTTAGATTTAAGGGAAGAATAGTTTATAAAAATTTCATTTAAATAAAAGATGGTCTTGTTGAGTGACTGGTTGCTTTGGCGTGGACTAACCCTGCTATATCAATGGTCAGCAATTTTTTTTTCCGCGGGCCACATCACATGTATTAGTAAGGCCCGATTTCTACTTTTTTTTTTTCATCCAAATCCTCAAGAAGTCATTTTTCAGGGTTTTTTTCCTTTATTTGTGAAAATTTAAATTCACGAACATTTTATAAATATGTTACACTCTGTTAACCCTTCCTTATACAAATTAAACATAATTTTGACAGATCGTGCACCAAGTATGGTTGGCAAGAACAATGGCTTGGTGACTCAACTTAAAAACACTTACCCCAGATAAATGCTTTGCACTGTCTCATCCATCAAACCGTCCTATGCACCAAACTGAGTGGTCCCATGTCATTTGTAATGGATTTCGTTACAAAAATAACTATAAACTTCATTCGAGGAACATCAAGCTTGCCGTGTCAACTTTTCTGTGAATCACTTGAATTCGATTAAGTGCATTCAGAACTGCCTTGAACAGGTTTTATTTCTAATGAATTTTATGAAACAATATCTGAGTCAACATGAAGATAACAACAAAGCTACTGATGCCTGTTGCTAAATAATGATGACTTTTTGGCTTGAATGTGTTTTTAGCAGATATGTTTCAACAGCTTAATAACCAGAATGTCAATTTACAAAGCCAAAATAGATCCATGATTAATTTATATGCGCAAATAGAAGCTTTTATTATATTTTTAAAGTTTATTTTTTAGCGATATTCAGACCTGCATATTTATGTTTTTTCCAAACATAGTCAACATTTGAAATGGAAAACTTACTGAATAATTTAAATGATGATTTGAAACTAAGAATTGAAGAGTTCTATATTCTGAAAACTTTTAAATTTAGTCATCAATCCTTTCTTGGATTATGGAAACCATTTGTGGAATGAAGACTCAGTAATACACCTGGACATTAACAAAGCACTATCTAAACTAGAACACATCGATTTAAAATCATCATCAGAACTCAAACTAATGTTTGACATTAAAAAAGGCAGCAGCTTGGAAAAGTTTTGGCTCAATATATCTACTTCATTACATGAAAATGTTCGTCCTATCGCATTGTTCTTGTTGACTTTGTTTGGGTCTACATATCGTCACCCCAGAATGCAAATGTTCTATCTCCAAAATTGTTAAATTTGAGATATTTGGTGTTTACGTTTATTTAGAATGCATATGATTCACCTGCGGTGAAATTGAGACTGATATGTAATTATTTAAGAAGATAAAAACTCGAGTTGTTTTTTAGTAACATTGGTTTTATACACAAGGTCAAACTTCAATACTCTTTTACACAAATATGGAAAATTGGACATAGAACACTTGCATTCTCGGGTGACAATATGCCTGCGAAGTGAGATTATCAGCAATCAACAGCATCAAAATAAACCTCTGCCACAAGTTGAACCAAGAGCACTTGCAGGACTCACCACAAATTGGCTGTAACGCCATAACTCCCGACTTTAACAAACTATTGGAAAACAAGAAATATCATTTTTCTCATTAGATTTAAATGTGTACTTAATAATTACATCAATTCTATAAATAAATAATAATCTTTAAGAATGAGTCTGCTTTTTAATAATCTGGTACCGGTAGCTTTATTCGCTCGGGTAGGTACTTACGGCTTCTGACATACATACAGTTCCTTCTTCTGGACCTGTTGTACCATCTGCAGTGCTTACTTCAAAGTTACATATTTTATTAAATATAGCATGTAGATTGTTGAAATGCAGGTACTTCTGTATTTAGAAAAAAAAAAAACAGAATAAATATTCTAAAAGAATATTAAACCATTTAGAGCTAGGAATTTTTTAAATAATAATTTAGTAACAAAACTTATTTAGGCATTTTTAAATCCTGTGGATATATATAAAATACACTGAATCTAGTATTTTCAAAAAAGTAACGTTTTTATTAGTTCGAGCCTCATTGCCCCATTTTAGTTGTGGACACTTGAAATAATAAAACTGCTGTGAATTAGTTTGTCTGTGTGTTCATCTTGGACCAAAAGCTGGCAAACGGGAACTAATATTATGTATCATTAGCAGAAGTATTTTTTCCGTGACTGTAAAATTATTACAGAAATCTTTGAGACTTCATTATATGCAAACACTTCGAGATCATTATGTTCAATAAAACATTTCCAGCATTCTTCTACATTATTATTACTCACCATTATGTTTTAAAGTGCAGCACTTACATACCTTATTACGTATAATGACATTTTAGGTCATGTTTTTGTGCCGATAAACATAACATTATTATTTGAAATTATGCTGTTCACTTTTTCATTATGTAAACTTTACAGTGCGGTTTCATATCTGAACTGATACATTGTGTGTGTACATGAGTGTTGTCGGGGTGAAGAAAAAACAGAAGCTAAGTGGTAGCCTATCTTTATTAACTATTATATACATTTTTTATGTTCTTTTTCCTATGGTTCATTTGCCATTTTGGCCAAATTAAGGTTTATTATAACCAAGTAAATGAGCGTTATTATTATTACTATTTAAATCTAAAAAACCACATCTTTAGTCATTAATTCTTAAAAATATGTCCATAGAAAATCGGGTAACACCACCAATTTTATAAGGAAAAAGTGACAATTAACTCTTTTTTTTTATAATGACTGCAAAGTTTTGTCAGAAAAAAAATTGTTGAGCTCACTTTCACATTTAAGATTTATTTAAGGCCATCCAACAATAAAAAATTTATTGCACAATTTTTACAAGTTACAAATATTGATTAAATGATTTCAAATCATTACATTTCACAACTTATACTGGGTTATACTCACTATATTTTATGTTTTTGCGTACCATTGTTAAGATAAAATAATTAATGTATGGGGTTGAAATTTAGTATAACTAGACATTCTTATAAAGTGCACACAATGAAATATTTATAGTATTACTACTATTAATATTATAAATAATTACCACTAATAATAAATATTTCTTTGTGTACACCTATGTCTAGTTATACTAAATTTCAGCCCCATACATTAATTATTTTACTTTAAAAATTGCATGAAAAAAGCATAAAATAGCAAGTTTGGCCCCTTATAACTCGTGAACTGTAATGATTTGAAATCATTGAATTGCTATTTATATTCTCTTTTTGAAGATGTGTGGTTTCAAGATTATAGCTAAAAGTATTTTATTTGTTTTCAGGGTCTGTGTAAATTTGGCCTTTATGAAGTATTCAAAGTATTTTATTCTGATATTTTGGGAGAGGAGAACTCTTACGTGTGGCGGACATCCCTATATCTAGCTGCTTCTGCATCAGCTGAATTTTTTGCTGATATTGCACTCAGCCCAATGGAGGCTGCAAAGGTAAAGTAAGACAAGTTTGTTTAACGTCCTTTATCAATAGAAAGGAACTTCCTTCACCTCTGACAAGACATCTTGTGAATGTGGGGAATGCCAGGCCTCCACCGTGGTTCGGATCCCACGTTAAACTGTAGGTCCTCCATTTCATCTCACAATCACCCTACCATTACACATTAACTTAAGTGCGTATAACCCGAACGGGTAGTAAGACGCGGTGCTAATAATAATAATAATAATAATAATAATAATAGAAAGGAAAACCCACATTGGTGGCTGTGCAGTCTAGTGCCATATGGTTGCTGTTTAGAAATTCCTGAAATCTTGCCTGGGTGTGCTGAAGAGTCTATTTTCTCGCTGTTTTACTGTGTGGTGAATTAATGATATTTATACTGGTTGTTATGATTATTATAGAATTAAATTGATACACCACTAATATACTATTTGCACATCATATATGTTAAATAAACCTTAAGTACATGTAGGTTAAGTTAAGGCTCTGATTGCTTTGATTTTTAATGTCACAGCAGTGCTTTCACTTGGAAGATGTTAGTTCTTTCATCAATATTATATATTACTAGCAATCTTGCACGGCCACGGCGTCACCCGTGAACCTTCAAAAATTTGTTAAAAATAGTCTAATTGAAAAGATAATTAGAGATTAAAAATTCGGATTCGAGGTACATTCGGACCCCCTTCCACCCACCTATGTTAAAAATTTCAGATCTCTGTATCTCGTAGATTTGGCTGTGCATCGCACACAAACAAACACTTATTTTTATTATTATAGATTATAGTGTAGAAATCACGACAATTTTTATTTGGTTATACTCTTCATAACTTTAAAACCAATGTACCGATTTGAATAATTTAGAAAGTAATGTACTTCTACGGAAACAGCCTAAATTATTGAATAATTTATTTGGATAAGGATTCATATCATGATACGGATATAATCACTTTTTGTTTGCATCCGTGTTTTAGTTGACTAATTTCAACAAAAAACTTTTATTGTAACATAACTATAATAATTACATATATTGTCTCGCGGACTTTTATGTTCACATTAGTGAGAACGTTCAATATGTATAGTATATTTTTATGTAATATCAATAGTTTTTGCAGCACATGAGGAGAAAGCATATTTTTAGGCAATTTTTTATACCTTGTGTAAAACTATCGACATTTCTATGAGGAATAAATTAAATTTTCAAGATAAAATATAGCCTATGCTACTCGCTGATAATGTAGCTTTATATTGGTGAAAGAATTTTTTAAATCGGTCCAGTAGTGTTTGAGTTTATCCATTACAAACAAAAAATCAAATCTTTCCTCGTTTTAATATTAGTGTAGATAATGCATTTTTCAAACATTATGCTCTGATCTTTTTCAAAACATATGGGTAGATTTTCATTATTGTAATCTTTTATTTAGTTGTTTCACATGTGGTTATATTTGAGGTGAAATAAAATATTTTTCAAAGCTGTTGTAATATTCTAATAAACCTCTTTTTTTTCCTAAAGTTTTCGGTATATATTTGATAAAATACTTGTATAAAAAACATATAAGCATGTTTACATACATTAATCAAATATAAGGAAGGTTTTAGAGGAAATGTACCTTCATTTACTTTGAAGTAGTGACTACACTGCTAAATTTTAGTTGCTCCAACTAAATTAGGAAACCATGTGAAATTAAGGTTGTGATATACATTGTCTCATAAGGTTTAAATTTTAACACTATCACTAAGGTTGTTAAACATCTAAATAATAGAGGGTGTTAAAGTGAAAATTTTATAAGATATAAAAATATGTTTTGTCTGTGAAATATAACTCTATGCAAATAAATCTAGCGAATTTTTTCTTCAAACACAAAGTGTTAGTTGTTTAAATCCCTTTTGGTTTATATTAGAACTGCCACCCTGAAAGTCGATATGTATCAACCTTAAGTTCAGGGGCATTTCTCATTGCGAAAGCACATAAGGAGAATTTTGTAAACTAAAATTTACTGTCAAACAGCAAATCTAAGTTGGCAACTTTTTCTAATATTAATGAAAGGGACTTTTGTATTACGCATAGGTAATTTCACAATAAACTTTCTGAGAAGATACAAGAAGGTATAAAAAATTGTTTTGGCTCAATTTCTAAGCCTGCAGTTGGATATGCAACATTAAAGACCCATTTTAATAGTGTTAATTCACAGAGGTCTTTATATCAATCCACTCTTGTTCTCAGTGAGTGAATGACTTCTTTAACTAAAGAAAACCCTTTATGTCAATTAGTTCTTAATACTTATTTGAGGTATTAAAAATGCGCTTTCTGAACCAAATGTTTATATCAGCATACAACTTATAAACTAACCTAAATTTAGAACAGACACGATATCCAGCCCCAGCCATTAATTCATCACTGTGAAAGAGGAAAAACACATTTCACCAATGATACATTTTTCAGTCATGCAAAGAATCAAACCCAGGACCCCGAGCTCAGTTGGTAGTGTGTCTGCCTACCGAGCTAAGGTGTTTTAACTGTTTATATTAAACCCATAACTTTGCACTATTCAAATGACTTAAAAGGATGACTATACAATTTTTAGCGTTTCTTAACTTAGAAGGTACAAACTGCTATTTTTAAAAACCAATATGCTCCTAATTTAATTATTGTTCAGAGCTTTCCTAGGGGAAAAATTCAATCTTAAAAGTGTACTCCTAAAATTGTATCTTATTATTTTGATCTGTTGAAATGAAGGTGCATCCTATAAACAGCTCTTGTGGGGAAAGAAAACCTATGTTTCATCAAACGGACATTTTTGAGAAATATTATTCTACATAATTAGTTTTTTTGTGAATATGTCTCTAGGTTCAGATCCAAACAAAGCCAGGATTTGTAAGTACTTTACGTGAAGCTTTACCTCTCATATACAAAGATGAAGGTCTAAATGGTTTCTATAAGAGTTTAGTACCATTGTGGATGAGACAGATTCCATACACTATGATGAAGTTTGCTTGCTTTGAGCGGACAGTTGAGCTTTTGTACAAGTGAGTGAGTTGTTTATATGATTAATCATATGTTTATTTATTTATTTAGTTTATACAAATTTTATAAGTTGTATTAATTACAACTTATTATTATTATTTATGTGATGAATTTTTAAATTTTGTCTATACCATAATGCAATTTATTTCAATATTTACTTTTTATTAGTTTTCACTTCTAATCTAGTGTTAAGTTCTGTAAAAAAAATGTCAGTACTATATGCGCTTATCTTTGCACTTTAACTTTGTTTTTGTGAAGCTTGTTTTCATGTCCACCCTCAGGTACGCCGTTCCTAAGCCTCGAGCTCAGTGTACCAAGGGAGAACAACTTGTGGTCACATTTGCAGCGGGGTACATTGCGGGTGTGTTTTGTGCAATTGTCTCTCACCCTGCAGATACAGTTGTATCCAAGCTTAACCAGGAGAAGGGCTCCACTGCTATTGATGCTGCAAAGAAATTAGGTTTTGCTGGTAAGTCCATGCCGATGAGAGACTTGGTAAATGCAAGTTTGTCCCTATATTGCCCAGTTGTGAATTTTAATTATATGGTGCTAACTAGCTTTGTGATTTTATAAAAATGTTATTCTGTGACTTTCATTTAAACCCTTTTAAAATACTATGAATCAATTTGTCTTTAAATATATATTAAAATTATATTTTGAAATTAGTATTCTTCTATTTTATCTTGTAACTTAAAACTTTTTTTTCTTAACAGGTTTATGGAAAGGTCTTGGACCCAGAATTGTGATGATTGGTACTTTAACTGCTGCCCAATGGTTTATATATGATGCTGTAAAAGTATGGCTTCGTCTTCCTAGGCCACCACCTCCAGAAATGCCAGAGAGTCTAAAAAAAAAATTGGCTGGTAAAGCGGAGTAAAATTTAAACATTTTGTAGATAAAAATCTAACTTCTACATAGACTTTTACTGTTTCTTTTCCATTTAGTTCAAAATAAAAGATTTTAAATCATTTTAACGTGTAATAAGATTTCCCTTATTATTAAAAATATTAACAAACAATTGAAAATGAGGATATTTGATTTTGTGGCATTTAAAAGTTTATCTAAGAATGTAATCTTGATATCAAATATTGGTTTAGATAAAGTTAAAAGCAACTTATAAAAAACTTTGTTTTTAAATATCAGCCTTGACTTATTCAAAAGTATTTTGTGAAGAAACTAGAAATTTAAATGCTTCTAACCCTGTTGAAAATATATTGGATGTTTTTCATAAAATTAAATCAAATCAAGCGTTACGTGTTAATTCAATCTAAAAAAAAAAATGAATAAAATGTGCTAGATGATTGCAGCTATAGTATAGATTCTTGACTATAGTAAAATCTCAAAATTGTAAACCTGTTGGTGAAAAACAATTTTACAGTGATGTATAATGTAAGTATAAAGGGCAAAAGTCACCTCACAAGTGGGGGGAATTTTATTGAAATACTGCTGAATCTCCATAGCTCAGTGTTCCTAAACCAATAACTTGTTGATTATATGAGATGTATTAGGCAGGTCATGATTTTAAACCAGTACAAATAATATTTTCAATCAAATTTATGTAATTTTTTATTATGTCTAATTTGGTTAAAAAGTCATGTCTCCTTTTACGATGCATTAATTTTAAAACACGGGCCTTTTTTTACATTAAGTAAATGCAGAAATATATAGCATTAACATTTTGATCTATATTTAATGAATTCAAAGAAATTCTATTTATATTGTGTAACTTAAATGGATAGTTGTGATGTATGTATTATTGAATTTTTTTATGTCACATACTCAATTCTTCACAATTGTTCACTCTTTTGATACATTTGGTCTACTCTTATATTTCATTTGCCGATGCGAAAAATAATGCTTTTATAATGAGAAAAGATTGTGTGATGTGTAAAGGAACACATTTAAGTGTTCAAATAGTATTATAAAATATTGACTTGTATAAAATTGTCTGTACATTTAAAAGAAATCATTGTAGATATTAAAATAATAAGTTATTCAAATAAAATTGTCTGTACATTTAAAAGAAATCATTGTAGATATTAAAATAATAAGTTATTCAAATAAAATTTCTTGTACATTTAAAAGAAATCACTGGATATTAAAATAATATCTCGATATATAGTGATTTGTTATTTTAACTTTGATTATAAACTTCAAATGTGACTACTTGAAAAGGTATATCCAACTTTTCAAATAGGATTATTTGAAAGGTTATATCAAACCTTTCGAATAGGATTATTTGAAAGGCTATATCAAACCTTTTGAATAGGATTATTTGAAAGGCTATATCAAACCTTGCAAAAAGGATTATTTTAAAAGCTATATCATACTTTTCGAATAGGATTATTTGAAAAGCTATATCAAACTTTTCAAATAGGGTTGTTTGAAAATAAATATTAAGCTTTACATTTTACAGCAAAATTAAATGAATTGCATTTTCATTAGACACATAAGAAAATGACACATTTACTAATATTAGTAAAATACTCTTAATTTTTTTTCAAATATAAATTATATGGTATATTACTATTCATAATAATATAATTATTAGAATACACCATTGTCATAAGAAAGATGGTACCAAATGGCTATATTAAACCAAGCATTAAGAGCAGGGTAGAAGGGCAAGGCCCACACACTTACCAGAAAATTCTAGGCCTCAAAGCCCACAATTAAAACAAAACATAATTATGTAAGTGAATAGTGACTAAGGAAACTTATGTAAGTGACCATGATCAACCTATAGCCATTCTGCCATAGTACAGTCTGTTTTACTCTCTTCTGCCGAAGAAGCAGTCTGATGTAACTTGAAAATTACATATTTGTGTGTTTGAGGCTTAAAATTTTCTGGTAAGTGTGTGGGTCTTACCCTCCTCTCCTGCTCTCAATGTTTAATCTAATACACTCTTCTTGTTAGAAAGAAGTGATATAATCTTAGTCATTTTCAATACAAAGTGCATTGTTATAAGCAGCTTTATTACAGTGTGTGCAGTGACCTTGAAGTCAAGGAATTTCATCAAATTTCTGGATTTTTTACGTATTCACTCAAATAATACGAAACTTTCATTTACAATAGTCAAATATCATTTTTCTTCCAGTTAATACTCACCACAAATTCTTTCAGCGCAGTTGTACCAGTTGACCACAAGAATCTAAGTTCTCGGTCAATATGTTATTTTCATGTGTCTCCATCCCGCCTTTAGCCAAAACTGAGTCATGGTTATGCGCATGTGTGAGAATTTGATTATGTTATAGAAAGAATAAACTAAAAAAGAATTGTTTATTGCAATTATTTTAAACTGTACTGGTGCAAGGCAATAATTTAAATGCTCAATATTATCTCACTGAAATATAACTAGGATATTACTACCCAATGTCTCATTGCTTTGGGATTAAATCCTTTAACCCCTTCATAGTGTGACACAACTTAAGAATGTGTATGTGTCTAAAATATATTAAATTGGCTCTGGAAAACCTAGAAAAGTTAGGGAATTTTAAAATGTAGTTTTGCTGGATACCTTGTGTGAATTCTAAATTTAAAATATTAAGATTTTCATAAATATTTTTGTAGCAACCAATAACATTGGTAAACCTGGAGAATATGGTATTAACAACTGTATTTAATAAAAGTAATAAAACTGTCATGTCTGAACACTTAACAAAAATATCTGGGCCTGCACTTTTTCTTACAAATATAAAGACCTTGTTCCCACATTATTTCATATTTATTGAGTAATCATATGAGTAATATTAATTATAAATTAATTTATTATGCTAGACAGTGACCTGGTGGTCTAGGGGTAAAGTGTCAGACTTCTATGCTGGCGGCCGGGGTTCAATNGTCTAGGGGTAAGGTGTCAGACTTCTATGCTGGCGGCCGGGGTTCAATCCTCGGTCCCGGCACAGATTTGTCTGATTACCAAACCCTTCCTTCACCTCTGACAAGACATCTTGTGAATGTGGGGAATGCCAGGCCTCCACCGTGGTTCGGATTCCACGTTAAACTGTAGGTCCTCCATTTCATCTCACAATCACCCTACCATTACACATTAGCATAAGTGCATATAACCCGAACGGGTAGTAAGACGCGGTGCTAATAATAATAATATAAATATTTGTAAAATTTACTCTTATGTAAAAATATAAAACATTAGGCATTTAACTTTTACTTTTGATTACTTTTTAAATTTTGACAGTTTCAATTCCTGTCTCTAGGTTCATTTTATACTTGATTGTATTTGATCCTGTGGACAACCCTCATGTGTCACTTTATGATGCATATGAATTTATTTATATAATTATGATGTTCAACACAATGGTTAATAGGATGTTAATTATAAGGTATGAATGAGTAAGGATGGTTTTGAGGACGTATACACTCATTAGTGTGGAGTGGGATTTGTAAACTAGTGATAAATCACATATGGAAAATCTCTTCCATTGCACCTGGTTGAAACGGAAACCTTGACCTTCCCATCAAATGCACTTGGGTATATTGCAAGCTTGGTGTATGTGTAGCAAGTGATGCGTCGTTTCACTTTTGATCTCTTAAGTTGTACTAGAAATAACTGACATAGTACAAGTATGATTGGGTAGTAAGATGCAGTGCTAAGTATTATTATTATTATTACAAGTATGATTCAAGTATCGGGACTGTTTTTGATAATAGTAATGGTATGAATATCAATACACAGGTTGCAAATCATTTTAATTACAGGAATTAACATATGGAGGAGACCACATTTCACTTAATTTAAATTAGTTGAAAAATTACATCTGGACAAGGGAATCAAACCCAGGACCTTTGGCTTAGTGCACCAATGATCTACCCCCGAGTTATCCAGGATTCATCCATCACAGACCCAACCTTAAACTTTGAGTTAATAACAACTCTGAATATTGGCGCACTAAACCAAAGGTCCTAGGTTCAATTCTCATGACCAGGTGTTGTTTTTTTAAACTAATTTAAATGATTTGAAACATGGTCTCCTCCTTATGAACAATCGTGTATTGTACTTGGGACAATAACAGCCCTCCCAAATCGCAGATGGCTGTATTATCTGATAGCTCGCGATATCAATTGCACGTTCATTGCAGCTGACAATTTACACATGTCCATCACAGACTTGGCCTTAAAAATATGATTGAAGACTGTCCCTGAGCATGGGAAGAATCCTGGAGAGCTCAGTGGTAGAGCATTGGCGCGCTAAGCCGAAGGTCCCGCGTTCAATTCTCGTGTATAAATGTTAATTTTCAACTAATTTAAAATAAGTTAATGGTATATTTTAACAACTAAGCCTATATTTTCAATATACTATGATCTTTGTCGGCCTATTCTCCCTTTAAACTTATCGTTGGCTCGTTCTTCTCTAAGCCATCAATGTAGATGCGTAGGTGGATTTTGCATCAGCTTTTACTTAAAGATAGCGTTAGTTTATTTGTTTATAAATTTGATATACTTCAATTATTGTAAGTCTATTCTTCTTTTAAACACATCGTGAGACAATTTTTTCTAAACAGTTTATGTAAAGGAGTAAGTGAATTCTGCATTAGCATTTGCTTAAAGATATGCTAAGTTTAATTATTTATACACTTTATATACTTTTATTTTTGTTACTCTATTTTTTCATTAAATACATCGTTGCCCATTCTTCCGTGTTAAGCCAAATATGTAGGTGAGTAGGTGGATTCTGAATCAACATTTGCTTAAAAATATGGTAAGTTATTTTTTTTAAATAAATTTGATAAACCGTATTTTAATTGTTGTTAGTCTATTCTTTTAAATTCATCGTTAGTCCATTCTTCCTCTAAACCTTTTATGTAGCAGAGTAGGTGGATTCTGCATTAACATTGGTTTAAAGATTTGTAAAGTTCAATACTTTTTTTATAAATGTTATATACAATAACTATTGTTAGTCTATTATCCCTTTAAACTCATTGTTAGCACATTCTTCCTTCGAGTCCTTTATGTAGATGAGTATAAGCATTCTGTATCAGCATTTGCGTTAAGATACACCTCATTCTTTCTATGAGGGAACAGACCTGTAAGAATAAAAAACGTTTGGAAAGCATACAAAAGGATGAGAATGTATATCTATTATGCATCAGCATTTTCTTAGAGTTGATTCAACTTTACAGGACTCTAGCTGTAGGAAATGTCTCTTATT
>CABFOV010004678.1:29097-49999 GCA_902141375.1 Timema poppense | reverse complement strand
AACAAATCAGCCCTGTCGCAGACATCCTAGCTTGGCGTAACTGTCAAGTTGGTAGCTCTGAGTCGGGCAACAGCCGAACGGCTTCCATTCTCCGTCTTAATACAACTCCTGTTATCCTCATAGATGCTTTTCACTGTCATTACAACTCCTCTTTTCACTTCAACCTCCTTCATCTGTTTCCAAACTTTATTTATATTCACGCTAGCATATGCCTTCTCCACATTCATAAATATCATTACTAAGTCTTTCCCATATTCATACCTTCTTTCCATCAGCTATGTAAGCCTCTTGTGAAAATATTAGGAATAGTGACGGGGAAATCAGTTAAGAAGTTTATCTGACAATAACAAAGTTTGTTTATTTAATTTAGAACAATCAAAATGGTAAATACATAATTTGAACAAAATATAACAATATGGTGTGAAACGCTTATCCTCTCAGATTTAAAAAAACTCAATTTAGATAATGGAATTAATAGACTTTGCAATACCTGAAAATAGAAAAGGAAATCATACAGTAATTAGTTGGTTGTCAGTACAACACTAATATTAATAGTAATCATGGAAGTCTATGGTTCAAAGTTGAATATCCCACGCATTTAAAGAGAAAAGCAATAATTCCATTATTACTCCTATCTAATATTTTTACATTAATTAACATTATAACTAATATGGGAAATCACCCAAACACGCGCCTTCAAGCAAAATGAAATAATCATGATCACTTATGATAAATTTGATATTTACATAACCCTTACAGAGAGGCAAAAAGAGTATAGTTCCCTTAGCTTGAGTAATAAGCGCAAAAAAAACCCCGATACTTCATCGTAACCCCTAACAAACATTTAAACTTAAGCAATAATAATATTTAAAAAAAAATACGCACCTTCAAAACAAAAGAAATCAACATAACGTTGAACGGTAATAATACAAGAATCTATCTTAGGACTAAGTCTCAAACTAACCTACTAGTGCCCTGTACTCTACGTTTGATCAGTTAACAAGATAACTGCAAATACTATACATATGCTAACAAAATCAAGCAAGAACGAGTGGTAAGCCCGAGACACTAAGTTCGCCACAGCATGGCCAGAAAATATATTCATTAAATTAGATATACAATTAAAGAGAAATCGCACAGACTAATTGAATTAAAGCTCGCATAAGGAGGCAGAAAGGCGACCGCATTTGCCACGAGCGGTGAGAAACATTTCAGTATTTAAAGATTATAAGAGTTTAAGTCCCAGACAATAATTTGATAAATATCCCCCCCATTACGCCGAAAGAGAATTTTGAATAATTAAATAATAGATCCCGGCTCCTTAGTTGCCGTCCTCACCTAGGTCAGTCGGTGGTATAATGAGTGACTATTAAAAACCAACGTCCCAATATATACTCTTAATTGTATCCACAGAGAGAAGAGGCAAGGGAAGTAGGGGGTAGGTAGAAAGAACAAACACGACAAGAAAAGAAGGTCCTAGCAACAAGTAGAATGTTCGAGACTATCAAAACGCCGGAACTGCCGCTGGCGTGGAACCTCAGTCTTTGTTTCCGGCCGGGCATGGATCGAGCCCCAAGCAGCCAGTCGATCAAAAGCTACATTCAATCAGTTGTGTAGAGCGTTGCAGAGAGGAGGCCAGAGCACGTGCTCTTGTGTTGGAGTTCATCAAGAGCGGTGGGTGAGTGTTGCCCCATTTGAAATAGCTTTAACTTGTAACTCATTACAGCTGTCGTATGGCAAAGATTAAGTCTATTGTAGACCTTTGTTCCCTATATCCGTGCGGTTCCTCTATCAACCTATCTTTTATTTTATTTCTTATTCTCTTTTCCAGTATCTTCTAATATATTTTTGTACAGTGGTGCATCAGCATTATACCCCTATAAGCTGCACACCTCTTCCTGTCTCCTTTCTTGAAAAGAGGTATTATAACTTTCCTTTTCCAGTCTTCCGGTTTCTTGTTCGCCTTCCAAACCCCTCTCAGCATCCTGTATAACCATTGTATATCTACAGTGGCCCCATGGCTTCTTTGGTGCTGACTGACAGCTCACAGCTGACTTCTGACAGTCAAAATTTAGGTACATACCTAAATTTTAACTGTCAGAAGTGACAGCTGCTAAACACATGTTTTTGTAGATCATATGGTTTGGCGTAGCGATACATAATTTGGTCTGGTAACTTTTCAAAGCCGTCAACTGTCAGCTGTGAGCTGTCAGTCAGCACCAAAGAAGTCATGGGACTACTGTATTTCACCTGCTGCTCTTATCATTTCCACAGATCGACCACACCTGGTGCTTTCCCTTGTTTCATCCTCTTTAATGTGTCCTACATCTCTTTCCATATTGGACCTCTGTCCTCCTCTTCTGCTATTTCTTCCTGCTCCTTTGTTTCACTCTCATTCCTTTCCTCTTCAAGATTGAACATTTTAACAAAATCTCTCATCCAAAATTCCTTTTCTTCCACTCCTGTCTTCAACATTCTTCGTTCTTCATCTATCATTCTAACTTCTTGTCTTTTATCTCTCCTGTTTCTTACTTGGGTGTATAACACCTTCTTACTTCCTTCCACGCCCCATTCCAGAATTTCCGTCCATTTTTGCATCCAATACTTCCTGGCTTCCCGCACAACATGCGTCGCTCTTTTCTTCTTCTCCCTATATTCTTCCGCTGTTTCCTCATTCATATTCTTAAAACTGATTCTGAATGCTTTATTCTTTTCCTCTACTGATTCCTTCCCCCTGTCGTTCCAAAAGGGTGTCTCCTTCCACTTCTCCATATTACTTGTCCTCCCACATACCTCTGCTGTTCCCACCAGAATGTTCTTAAACCTTTCCCATTCAATCTCTACACTTTGCATCTCATTCTTTGATATTAAGATTCTTGCCTTTCTTGGGTACAGCTCTTTTTCCTCTTCATTTTTAACCTCTCCACCCTTATTCTTCTTTCTTGTCTTACTACCGTTCTCCTATATTCCCATCCCTTTATGTCTTCTAACGACAACCTGTGGTTACTATCTAAGGACACACTTGGAAATACCTTGATGTTTACGGTCTGCCTTTTCATTTCTTCATCCATGATAAAGTAGTCTACACCGACTTTTGCTCCCAATACCAACTGTATCTAGTGATTTTATGACTTTCTCTTTCCTTCTTATACCAGAGGATTGCCGCTCATTTTATAACTTGGACATAACTCCATCAACCTAATACCCTACTCGTTTCTCTATCCCCATTCTTCCTTCCTTAACACCTCCTCAAAACCTACTCTCTCTTTTCCTACTTTTGCATTCAGATCACCAATTACTTTCTGTCATGTGTTCCTCATATGCCTTTCTAGGTCTTCCTCAAACTCGTATTTTTCTTCTGATGGGCACCCCACTTGTGGAGCATATACTTATATCACTCCACCTTTTACCCCCCAATAATTTAAACAGGAAAACATGAATAAACTTATTTAATGTACAGGTAAATATTCAAAACATGAATAAATTTATTCAATGTACAGCTATACTTCAATCATAAATGTCATGCTTTTATAAACACAATTAAAGGAACTGTATAAAAGCATTTTATCATCCTTGAAAAATGCTCATCCCCAAACTTAGCCTTTCACACTACTATACCAATAAATTAAGGCACAAAGACATCACCAGTATAAAACCCATGAACAAAAAACCAAACAAACTAAACTTTAAACTTAATTTTTATTTATCATACATTTAAAACCATTAAAATGCAGTATTAGATCATTCAAGCAATCTATTTCAAAGTGTAGAGTTGATTTCTATATTGCAACACTATTTGTAGTCTTAGGGCCAGTTTCATAGTCAAATTTAGTACGCCTCAAGTGCGGCGCTACACTAAATACATGATGACACCTACCTAAACAAGAATGGAATGGGCCAGTTTCCTATGTGAGAACGGCCCATTCCATTCGATTTTAGGTAGGTGTCGTCTTGTATTTAGTGTAGCGCCGCACTTGAGGCGTACTAAATTTGACTATGAAACTGGCCCTTAGTCTTTAGAGTGTCTGCATACTAAGTTAGGGGTCCAAAGTTTGATTCCCGACATGGCTGAGAATTTGTTGTTGATCAATTGTTGGCTGGCAGAGGGATTGGATGTTGAGTGTCTATTCAATTTAGTTAGTAATATGTTCAAGAGTGTATATTAAAAACTACTAGCGAGGAAAATAAGCAATCACTTTTGTTAGTGTTTAGTGGTACATTCATAATAAGGGCTATCAAATTGTTAAGAAAATATTTATTGAGATTGAAATTGGTTAAAAATAACAATTTGGTAGCTAGACAATCACACAAATCAAAATAGATATGGAAGCAGCTCTTCAGTTGTTACGATGACCAACAAGCAAGGAAATAACATGACATTAAATTTTAAAAACCACACACACAGTAAAATATCATAATTTTTTTTAAATTTTTAATTTCCAAAAAATAGCATTTTACATTTAAAATCAATATAAATATATAAAATCTACTAATTAAATCAAGGTTAAAATTGCACAATACACATTTATATTATATACAGTTTGATCAAAAAGTTCCACTGCAGTAATACTATAAATAGCATATATATTTTAGTGATATACATACATATAATATCAATTTTATTGGTAAACTTTTTATTTACTATTTACAAACAGTACTTGCACTATGTTTGGAGTAAGTAATGAAAGTGTGGTCAACCGTTATCTTGAAACAGGAAAACCCAAAACCCTCTTCACTTTATTGGCATGTTTCAGCCATTAATTTTTAAGCACATCTTGCTTCCTGTTTAGGTTGTAAGCATAAGTACTAATTACGCTAATGAGTTAGGAATGAGGAAGTTTGAGTTTAAAGGTAGTGTACCTAAATTTGCATAAAAGATGAGTGGAAAATCACTTTGAAAAAAACCTCCCTCAGTAAGAGGGGATTCAAACCCTGGTATCCCTGTCATCAGCAGTCCGGTCTAACATGAGGGTGTCACCTTAGACCTTGTGGCCACTGGTGAAGCAGGTTTCAGTCATTTTACTGCAAAGAATTTTCGATCAAGCTGTACCTTGTGATTACCATTTTTACTGTCAATAAAATGTCAAAATTTGTATCTATCTTGAAAGTTGATGTTAAGAAATTTATGATATTTATAGAATGACAGTAAATAATGTTATTTCTGTAAAATTTGAAAATATGTTGAGTATATTTAAGATCTGATTAAACTATTAATATTAACTTAGATCCTTAAGTAAGTTAAAGGTAGAATATGAAAACACAAGATGTTACTAATGTTTAAAATATAAGTTGATGGTGTGGTTAGCAACATTTTACAAATGGTTTGTAATCTTAGAAATTTCAAAGGAAAATATGTTGTTTTTATATTCCTTTGTATGAATGTAACCATAGGGCTTTAGATAATAACACATAAAATACGAGTTGTCTGTTTTAAGCAGAAGGCTATAATGCAAAATTTAAAAGATACATTAACCATTTTTGATGTGCCATTAGTATATTTTATGTAATAAAGTAGTAATATATATAATATGTACTTATTAAATCTTTTGAGTTATCTGATATTTGATTGATATAACTTACCTCTGATTTGGAAATATTGGAAAAAGTGGGATTTTAATGTATTAGCCATAATGTATTGGTATAGTGAAAATATAGAGTTAATTATGATACATGAATTTTTTTAATGAAAAATGATTGTATCATAGCAAGATAAATAGATATATACCTTAATACATACATTTCTGTGATGTGATGACTCTATCACACTTTTCTTTGACACAAGTTTAAATCACAAAATTAATGTGATTACAGGTACATTTGGTTGACTCATTTACACTGTAGCTGCTGATTAATTAAAATAACAACATATAAAGAAACTTTTATTTCAAAGTCTTCAAAGCGTGGTGCTCACAATTACATATCACTATCAGCAAGAGGTGGAAATAGGTCATTCACGATGCAACTTTGTCCACTGTAACTGGAACAGACATTGCAAAATTTACATAATTTATTAGTGTAATAAATAAATGAGATCAAAGAGTTTTAGAGTAGTAAATAAATGCAAATAATATATATTATGTATGATATTTTAACAATATAATGTTAAAATTGTTTATAAGTTGTAAGTAACACACAAAAGAAGAGATATGCACCCTATAGGAAAAGTTACATTTTTACATTAGCAAAGAAATGTACTTGAAATATAGTACAATTATAATACATTACAAAATAATGCTACAGCTTTTCATATAAATTAACAGTTATTTTATTCTTGCATCAAGTTATTTGTGAAACTCGTTCCCGTTTTCACATGCATGTGTGCATGTGAAAACACATGTGTGCATGTGAAAACACATGTGTATGTAAACTCAGTTTACCTTGAAAGGTGAGTCTTACCTTGACGGATTATACTATGACTCTTTATTATAAGTTACACATAAGTGTAATTCACCATGATAAGTTTACTACCTTTAAGAATAAACATCAGGATGGGCCGAAAAAGTGAAATTTCATTTTACAATACATACCAAAAGTTGCATTTTATTATATTAAACAAGAGTAAAAAATGTAATTTAATTTGAAAAATATCTTCTGCCTTCTACCAGGTATTTTATATTTACAATGTAAAACCAAATAGTGTAATCACGTAATACCATTTCCCGCTAGTGTAATATTTCTATTCAATGACATAGGCACAACATTTTTCTAGGAAATACTCTTGGAAATTGTTTATGATGATTGAAATAAGATAACATAATATTAGTCAGCATACTCGCATGATTGATGCGTATGATCAAGCTGTCAGTTGACTCTTATCACTCTAGTTTCCACTCTGATTTCGCATTTGGCACTTAGCCTTTCGCCACGATAAACAAAATAAGCAGAAGCAGGGAGGCCAGGAGTACAGAGAAGTGTTGACACAGTAGCTAGTTGCTTTGCAGCTACCACTAGGCGCGAACAAATATTGCTATTTCTACATGGTTTCTGTGTTTTTATAAAAATTATGCATCTTGTGTAACTTTGTTTACCAAATAAGTGTGACGAGCTTAAATATGACTAGAAGTAAAGTACAGTTTCCAATTTTTGGTAGTCCTAGGGAACTTAGTAAACTCCTTTTACCAACAAGATAAGATGTGTTGAGATGTTATTTGTTTATACAATAAGACTTACATTTTTTTATGAAATATCTAAATTGATATTAAAAAGACATTAAAGGAACTTGGAAAACAGCTTCAATTCCTACTGTATCACACAATCGTATATTGCAATTGCTTTGAAGCTACCATAATAAGTACCTAAGCTTTGTAAAATATCCTAAGGCCAAACGAAATCCAAGTTATGACATCAGAGTTGATACTTTAAGATCCATAGCAAGCAAACTCTTTGACATCGCTGCTTGTAAACATGTATTATTTTCTAAATATATTTGTAAAAATAGAATATAGGAAAGTACCTTTCAGAGAGCTGTCATTTCTTTGCGATCAAAGATCATCCAGAAAAATGGTTTTGGGAAAAATTGACTTTATTGAAATAAATAGGCTAAAAAGAAAAGAAGAAAGAAAATCTAAACAGGCCAAGAAATTTGTTAAATCTAGCATTTACAATTTTACACAAATAAACTTTGATGAAAAAGATAATATCAAAATACTAAGTCTTCTACATCAGAATTGGAATCATCGTCGCACGAAGACGCTGTGTGTATTACACAACCTTCCACTTCCAAAGTTGGTGAACAATGTCTTCAAATGAGATTGCAGCTTTCAACACTAGCAAGAGTGTGTGATAAATATGGTGTCTCGGATAGATCAGCTTCAACTATTGCTTCAGTTGTTTTGAAAGATGTTGGAGTAATAACAACAAAGGGTTGCTAAGTGATAAAAATAAAAGTTAGAAGAATTAGTCAAAAAACACGCTGTACTCTCAGTGAAGAATTTCAAACCTCATCTAAATTAATAAAAGGTATCTCCTTTGATGGTAGGATAGATATAACTAAGCCAAGAAAAGAAAGAAGAGTGATACTATAAAAGAACTGTTGTTGAAGAACCAGGTTCTTTCTATTTAGGTAACATTACACCAGATTCTGGATCGGGAAAATCTATTGCAAGAAGCATTTTAGTTTTGAAAGCAGCTTAAACTTAAATTAACTGATGGACCACTGTGAATACTGGGAACAAAAATGGAGGTATTAGGTACCTAGAACTAAAGCGTCCATTGCAGTGGTTAATATGCCAGTTACATGCAAATGAACTTCCCCTGAGACAATTGTTTCAATATCTCGATGAGGCACTACTGGACCTTGCGAGTATTCTGGAACAATTGTAAAGTTACTAGAAGATTGTGAGCAGCTTCCAATTGGGAAGTTTGGTAAATTCAATTATCAATTACCAGAACTCAAAGTGAGTGATTTAAATAATGATCAAGCTTATTTATATGAAATGTGTAAAGCTATTTCATATGGTATGTGTGCTATAAATTTAGCTAATTGTCGTCCAGGAAAACTGGCTCATTCTAGGTGGCTAACAACGACAAATTGTGTCCTGCGACTTTATGTAAAAAGTGATAATCCTTCTTTAAATATATATTTTTTTTGTTGAATTTATAATTAGAATGTATGTGCCAATGTGGTTTGAGATAAAAGTGCATTCTTCTTGTAAAGATGGTAGCCGGCACGTTTTTAAAACAGTACAACTATCAAGTTATCTGAATGATGAGCTTTACAGTTGTGGATCCTGTAAAACAACATAATGCTTACTTTAGCTATCCAGAAAACATTCTTTTGTCTATGATAGCCGATAATCGTCAATATGTTAAAGAGCTTGGATTGAGACACATTATTAAGGCTATAAAACAACAAACATTGGACATAAGACGGTTTGTTATTCCTAAATTGAATTTAAATGCCAAATATTATATTGATCTGATTTACTGGGGTGAGTGTGATATTACGTCTCCTCCGATTTTTCACTAATAGTGTATACAATATAAATATGTACTTGAGAATTTTTAAATGTTTTCCACAAATTTTATTATTTTTATTAAATGTCTTCAGATAAAATTATCCCCCAACAATCAGTTGTGTTTATTTATAAATATCTTTAATAGATCATTTTAATAAAAAAGGTGAATTAAGGTATTTTTAAATCACCTTGTTTATTTATTAAAACTAAGAGCTATCAAAATATTATGAAATAGCTGAATAGTTAATGTGGATATTAAGAGTTTGGTAGAGGGCAGATGATGTTATTAGAAAGAAAAAAAATCTAGTCACTATTTAATATAAAAAACAACTTTTGGTTGCTATTGTAGTTTCCAACTACAATCTTTTTTAAAAAAACATCAATTTCGGACCACCCTACTACACATTTAAAGAAAAAAAACTTTTTTATTTATCGGTGAATTTCTTTATTGTTTCAATGCATCATTACCGCTGATAATATGTGATGAGTGGAATTTAATTAAGAGATACTACCTAGAGCTATTCACACTCAAATATCTGTTATATGCTATAACACCTTAACAATAAATTACGGTAAATGACAATCTATGCAATAACATGACCTAAGTGGTAAATCTCAAAAAGGTAATTAGAGGTTTACAGAAACTTTCCTAACCTTATCAAATTAATCTAAATAGTTATCACACTTGTCTTTATGAAGTAGTCCTTTGTTAATATTGTGGTCTTAGGTAATATGCAGATGGTTACTTATGATGTAACACAATCCTATTGTCGATCTCAATTAAGTATTTATATAGTTAGTGGGATTTTAATAATTAAAAGAAAGTGATAATTGTAGGCAAGTGTCATGCCATCTGACCGTGCAAGTTAATTTATCATATTATTATTATTATTATTATTATTAGCACCGCGTCTTACTACCCGTTCGGGTTATACGCACCTACGCTAATGTGTAATGGTTATGGTATGGTGATTGTGAGATGAAATGAAGGACCTACAGTTTAACGTGGAATCCGAACCACGGTGGAGGCCTGGCATTCCCTAATTTATCATAGTCCTTAGAAAATAATTAATATGCAAGACACTTAAATTGCACAAGTGGATTGCTGAAAGTTATTGAGCTTTTTTTTAAAAAACTTTTTAATAAACATGAATATTTCTATAGAATAGGCTCTACTCGACTTTCTAGCTAAAAGTTTACTTAAAAGTGCAAACTTTGAGAGCTTTTGGTTGAATAAAATCTCTCCCAGGCCTTTAGCTCTATTCCAATTCTAACACCTTTGAGAAGAAATATCAGTTTGTACAAGATCTTAGCAAACTATACATATAGATTAGAATATATATTTATATGTTTTATAATTATGTTCTAGATTAACTAGATTAGAAAGCAAAGAAAAACTTAGCTGTTCAACATTATTAATTTATAGCTAGCTAGATTTATTCAACACCTTAGCTCAGTTGGTAGAGGGTCTGTATACTGAGCTAAGGGTCCAGGGTTTAATTCCTGGCATGGCCGATTTTTTTTATCATTGGTGAAATGTGGGTTAACCCTTTCACAGTGAAGAATTAATGGCCAGAGAGTGGATGTTGTGCCCGCCTTAGCCTCAAGTTAGATTATAAGGCATATGAAGCTTCAATAGGCCTAGCAGGCCGATCGTGGAAAATATATGGCTTGAATAAAAAACAATGACCCAGGCAAGAAGCTGGAAATAGTAATGGATGTAAATAATAATATTTAGCACCGCGTCTTACTATCCGTTCGGGTTGTACACATTAAGTACTAATTACGCTAATAGATTAGGACTTGGGAAGGTTGAATCAGAGGAAGTGAACCCGCATTTGCGTGGAGAGAGAGTGTAAAACCATTTTAGGAAAAACCACCCCCAGTTCACCCGACCGAGATTCTAACCTCGATCTCCCCGTCCTCAGCAGTCGAGCTCAACACGAAAAGCGCGTTAGCCAACTACACCACTGAGGCGGGTAATGGATGTAAAGTAAAGTTTATAGATTCACCACAGATCATCGAAATTGGACATAAAAGGCAAGGAAAAATGCCACGGGAAGATATAAATGGATTTTATAGCTAAGGGAAAGTTAACCATAATGGCTCTTAGGACTATTTGTAAGAAGGGTCTCTAACTCATGGATTATGTTGGTTAAAACAATACATAAAAAGTGATGTTAAACACCTAGTAGTTGGAATCCAATGTGTTGTAGTTTAATGTTAATATTAGTATAAACTCACAGATATTGATCCTAAAGATACTTACGAAGATTGGAAAGTGTTTGTGAGCTCATGTTTTAGCTCGCCGCGACTATTTATTGTGAAAATACGAAAAATTGGGATACCCACTTCACGGTAAGCAAACACATCCTGTAAATAGAACATCATAATTTGTGAATTAATTGGCCAACATAGGCAGTGTCCATTCACCACATGATCAACAGAAAAAAACAAAGAAAAATAAAAAATTCTATAACATTCTCAATTCATAAACTNGTTAATATTAGTATAAACTCACAGATATTGATCCTAAAGATACTTACGAAGATTGGAAAGTGTTTGTGAGCTCATGTTTTAGCTCGCCGCGACTATTTATTGTGAAAATACGAAAAATTGGGATACCCACTTCACGGTAAGCAAACACATCCTGTAAATAGAACATCATAATTTGTGAATTAATTGGCCAACATAGGCAGTGTCCATTCACCACATGATCAACAGAAAAAAACAAAGAAAAATAAAAAATTCTATAACATTCTCAATTCATAAACTTTTTTTTTTTCTTTCAAAAATTTGTTGTCAGTAAACCAGAGAAAAACAATCATACAATCTTGTTAATCACAAACACTCTTTATATAGAAATTTTCAACATAATTGTAAAATCATTAAAATATATATATATCCCTATTTATTATAAAAAACACTTTCCAAATACTCATTTTGAACTGCATATTAAAAATTATCAAAGCGTTTCAAATGTTCTAAAATTTGTTCTAAGTAAACTACTCATACATTAATCTATTTTAGAAAAATAAACAAAGATTTTTATTTATCATGTAAAATAGTGCTCAGATACTAATTATGATCAAAATCGTTTTAACTGGTTTCCAAAAAGTAACTCAAATTTTTCAAAATTCAGTTTTCAGTAAACTACTATTAAATGAGTTTTTTTTAAAGAAAAGAAACCTACAAAATTATTAATTTAATAAAAAAAACTTGACATATAGTAGTTTAAATCAAATCATTGATTATTTATAAACTACCCTAAAAATTTTTTTCTTATTTATCAAGAAAATCTATTCATGGAGTCCCATTATAAAGTCAATCTTCAAGGTCAATTTACAAAACATTGATATTTTTTAAATAATTTCTTGTAAGTAGATTACCATTAAATTGATATATTTGATATAAATAAAGATAAATTATTATTGGTATATAAAATTATCTCCTGATGTCAATTTTGAACCAAAACGCTATACCACTTTTCTTTTAAAAAAATAATCAAATTAAAAAAAAATCGTCAATAAACTACCCATAATCAAATTTTCCCTCCAAAACCATAAAACAGCTTTATTTGTCACATTCATGCCAAATACTCCCCAGATATACATTAAGCAAAATCAATATACGAGGTTTGGCTATAAATAACTGGACTGATGCCCCAAAAACTTGTATTTACAAAATTACTAAATGAACATGTTATCACCAACAAAATTGGGTGACCTGGCGGTCTAGGAGTAAGGTGTCAGACTTCTGTGCTGGCGGCCGGGGTTCAATCCTCGGTCCCGGCACAGATTTATCTGATTACCAAACCCTTCCTTCACCTCTGACAAGACATCTTGTTAATACGGGGAATGCCAGGCCTCCACCATGGTTCGGATTCCACGTTAAACTGTAGGTCCTACATTTCATCTCACAATCACCGTACCATTACAATAATAATAATAATAATAATAATAATCAATGGAGTCCCCTCCCAGATCCCTACACCTCACCATACGAATCTTCCAATGTTGGAAGAAATGTTTCAAGTCCTTTTCCGAGAGGCTGTTCAAGAGCTTCGTTGCTTTTTCCTTCACAGCATTAACAGTCTCGAAATGGGTTCCTTTTAGTGCAAACTTTATCTTCGGGAACAGAAAAAAGTCACTCGGGGCTAGATCAGGTGAGTAAGGTGGATGTTCCAACACTGGAATCTTGTGCTTCGCCAAAAACCTCTGGACAGAGAGCACTTTATGTGCTGGTGCGTTGTCCTGATGAAGAATCCACGAGCCGTTCTTCCACATTTCAGGTCTTCTTCTTCTTCTTCTTCTTATGCGTTCACGAAGGGTTGTCAAAACCTCCTTATAGTAGACTTGTTTAACAGTCTGACCTTCAGGTACCAAATAAATGTGAAAAAAATCTTTTAAATATAAAAAACTATCATGATTGCTTTGAATTTGGACTTGCTCATCCGTGCTTTCTTTTGTCTCGTTGAATGCATGGATTGTATCTTAAGTTTCAGGGTCGAAATGAAAAAAACCATGATTCGTCACACCTTATCACATTTTCTAGAAAGTTTGGATCATTTTCAATATTATGAAGGATGTCAACACAAATGTTCATTCGAGTTTCCTTTTGCTCAGGAGTGAGAAGTCTTGGCAACATTTTAGAGCAAACTTTTTTCATGTAAAATTTGTAGAAGTGTTAGTTTCCTCATCAATATTAACTAAGTCGGCAATGGCTCGAATGCTCAGGCGTCGATTTTTTCAAATAATTTTACTCACTTTTTCAATGCAAACATCTGTTTTTGATGTGCAATCTCTTTCCTCCCCTCCTTAATTTTTCTAAACCAATCGGACACTCGAGTAAGGGATAAACACTGATCACCATAAACGTCCTTTAACAAATTGTACGTTTCTGTAGCGGATTTCCCAAGTTTTACAAGAAACTTCACGTTGACACTCAACATAATTCTGACGAAGCTCTGGTACAAAGTCCACTTCGAATAAAGGCTACGGCTAAACTGTCAGTCGCACGACCTTTAAATTTGGAAGGTAGAGGGAGTTAAGAACATAGATCAATATCTGACCTTGCTGGTTGTTGTTGAGACCTCAGGTAAGTGGCAAAAAATGAGTCCGGTTATTTAGAGTAATCAGTAAATTCCCCATAAATGAGTTTTTACTTTAAAAACAAGCATACACAGTTAATGATCATGTCTAACACAATCAAGATACCCATTTGGAACCGAATCGCTAGAGCCACTTGTAGAATATTTCAAGTTCTTGAAAAAATTAGTCTTTAGTAAAGCTACCCTTCAAGAATTTCAGCCCTAAAACCAGTTAAATAGTGCTGTTTGTTATGTGAAACAAATCTTGGATATGCGTTTTAAACAAAATCTTTGGAACTCAAAAAAATTACTCATTAGTAAACTACCCTTATTTGAAGGGCTGGAGTAAAAAAAAAACTTTTTGTGGTATAGCCCTTAAAATTCTAAATATCAAGTTTGAACAAAATCCATCAAACTGTTTTGGATCCATGGACAGGAACAAAAAGAGATAGACAGACATGGGAACAGAGAGTTGTAGAATTCACTTTTTTTGGGGTTGTGTTCAAATAAAATGTAAAAATTCGTCATAATCAAGAGATATATTTTTTTCATGATCACAATACTTTCTCTTGATATGAGAAAGTAAAAACACAATCTTCATTATATTTGGTTAACACTAAGGGCCAGTTTCATAGTCAAGACTAAGGGCTAGTTTCATAGTTAAACTTTTACACCTCAAGTGCACCGCTACACTAAATGCAGGACGACACTTATCTAGACCAGAAGGGAATGGGGCAGTTTCATATATGAATCTGGCCCATTGCATTAAAGTTTAGGTAGGTGTCATCTTATATTTAGTATAGTGACACACTTGAGGTGTAAAAGTTTAACTATGAAACTAGTCCCTAGTGCACCTCAATCCCAAACACAAGTTGACACCTACCTATACTCAAATAAAATAGGCCAATTTTACATATGAAACTGGCCCATTCCATTCTGGGCTAAATAGCTATTGTCTAAAATTTGGTATAGAGCCGCACTATGTTTATTATGAATCTGGCCCTAAGATTTGATAAGAGCGATAGGTTAAATAGGTAGACCTAGTTGAATGAGTGGATGTATTTTATATACAACCATTTATGTTAAATTTTCTATATATATATTCTATTGGTCACAGCATAACTGATATATACTTAGTTATTATTATTATTAGCACCACGTCTTACTACCCGTTCGGGTTATACACACTTATGCTAATGTGTAATGGTAGGGTGATTGTGAGATGAAATGAAGGACCTACAGTTTAACGTGGAATCCGAACCACGGTGGAGGCCTGGCATTCCCCACATTCACAAGATGTCTTGTCAGAGGTGAAGGAAGGGTTTGGCCATTAGATAAATCTGTGCCGGGACCGGGGATTGAACCCTGGTCCCCCAGCACAGAAGTCTGACACCCTAACCCTAGACCACCAGGTCACCCTTACCTACCTGTAAAACTTAACCATCATTTCTGCATGAACATAATATTGGTGTTAATCAATGCCATAAATGCATGATTGAAAATGAAATATTCATATATGAGGGTTAGAAAAGTATATTTTTATGAAAGCACATTTTAAAATAAATAGATTTTGTATATATTTAAATACTTACACTGCCTTTATTCCCGTATCCTGCATAGAAAGGATTTATATTATTTGGGAACAGTGCCTTTATATCTTTCAAACAAGGAATCTTGAACTCTTCAGGCTTTTTTTCGATTACCTCCCTAAAAGAGTATAAATAGGATTCAAATTATTAGGTTAGGTGCAAAATGAATCAAGTTGACATTTAAAAGGGTAAACAGTGGCAATATTCAGAGGAAATTTAAAGTATATAAACTTATTTAAACTTAATACTTTTAATGTATTTTGAGATCTAGTTCAACTGAAATTTAAGCTATACATATTACAGCTTAACTGATCAGCATTTTTACTGATCAAACCAATACCAATCATATTAATCACCGATGCTGATAATATATTATTTTTCTTTACAATATCTCAAATGTAATATGCTAGAAAAGAATAATGACTGAATAAAAATAATCTTGTCTAACATGCTAAAAAACACATTAATTTCTGAATAAAAACAATTTTTTTTCGGTCATTAAATTCATGAACAGATTTTAATAAATGTGAAAAACTAATCAAAACAAAACAACAATATGAAAAGGAAGAAGGAAGTTAGTATAAGGTAAATGAGTTTAAGCACCTTGTTACACACCCAACAAGTTCAACTGTGAGCATATATTATAATAAAATGTTTTAATTTTATTTGATGCGTTTAACCTGCACTTTCTGACAGAATGATGTTATCAGCACACAACTTAAAAACTAAGTTAAATCTATAACATATGCAAAACCAACCATTAACTCATCATTGTAAAAGTGAAAACCCCCCATTTCCCTTATGATGAATTTTTTGGTCGGGCTGGGAATCAGGGGTGTGCAAAGTACACTTTTTCAATTCAAAGCGAATTTGAATCGAACACATGAAATATTCATGAAGATGAACCAAAGTTTGAATTTTTTGTAGTTTTATTTTGAAAAAAAAATAAATTATATTTTGATTATTTATAAAACTTTATGCATTAAAATCACTTAGAAAATGTTTTATTGGACAATTATTTGTAATATTTTGTTTTGAGCTGATAAATGAAGCTATTGTCACAAAATGCAATCTTATTACTTCAAATTTTTTCATATGCATCTTGATTTGTACTATACATAACATCTCTGAATGGCAATACATTGGGTAGTTTAGCTTATTTTTTGGACAAAGCTTCAGAAGTGGCAAAGTCTACTATTTTTCGAATAAAAGTCAAAGCAAATATCTGTTTAAATGCCAAATCAAAGTGTCGAAGCTTTGGACACCTTTACTGGAAATCAAAGCTGGGACACTTATCTTAAGAGTTAGACACCCCACTGAGGTAAGGTGTTTGACGACTACAATAATGATGCAGATAATAATAGCAATTATGATAACTATTACAATGATAATAATAGTAGTAATAATGGTAATAGTGATAATCAATCATTATTTATTTAGTATTTAAAAGAATATTTTGTATTTGATTTCATATTACGGTCCTAAAGTACTTGAAGGTACATCTACGGGTCTTGCAAATAGATATTTAAAAATAATAAAATAATTAAAACTATATTATTACATATTACATAACATTTTCTCTTAAAAATAGTAACATATTTGCTTGAAACATTTCTTGTAGTATCAAGTCTTTAATTTTATTTTTCGTTACATATATTTGAGATATCTCAGTGTGTTGGTGGTATCAGATTAAATAATTTGGGATGGTACATACTTCTCTGTTAGATGGTGAGCGGGTGTATTGGGAATGTTTGTTTATGAGCTTGTATTTATCGGAATGGTAAAATAATAATAATAATAATAATAAAATAATTATTATTAAAAATAAATAATTATAAATAGTAATTAATAAATAATAATTAAAAACGACAATAACAACAATTATAATATTAATAATAATTATAATTAACCAATTACCAAGTCTTTAATTTTACTTTTTGCTATATTTATTTGAAATATATCTCGAAGTGTTGGTGGTAGAAGATTAAATAATTTGGAGATGGTGCATTTCAGTTCCTGTTTACCATTATAATTAGAGTATGGTACATTTCAGTTCCTATTTACCATAATAATTAGAGTATTTGCCGATTGTCTACACTTCTTCGTTAGATATTGAGCGGTTGGTTAAGGAATGAGTATTAATTTGATTGTATGTATCGGAATGGTAATATACTATGAAGAGGCTGTACTCATATAATTGGCTTGGAAGTAGAATTATATGTTGAATGTAGGTAGGTTTGTTTGTTTGTTAGCATTTTTGGTACATAATATAATTTTCAGGATTTTTTCTTGCAAATGTAGAATTTTGATTGTGTAACATTCTGATGTTCCTCATGGATATGCCATAAGATATTATTGATTGAACTAATGATTTGATATCCAAGTACATTCTAAGATTGTAAAAAAAAAATGTTAATACTTTTAGTTTGTTCTCAAGTTTGTGTATGTGCCTGTCCATTTATGATGTTTGTCGATGATTAGTCCAAGGTAAGTGTGATTATCTGTTACATTCAGTTTTTCAATACAGTCACAAGTTGTGTCCAGTTGTGTAAACAATTTTAGCTGTGATGCGTAATAATGACTTTTGTATGGTGTATTTTAGGAGCGCAAGTAATTATGTATAACTTTAGTTTTCTCTGAATTTATTATTAGACAATAATCATGAGTCCATATATGTTTCTCCTTGTATTCTTGTTGCAGCTTGTATTCTGCTATTTGGAGGTTTTCATGAATACCCAGTATTACGGTGTCATCTGCGTATAGGTATTTGTGTCCATGTTTTACTTGTATTGTGATTGTATTGATGCAAATTGAACTAATGAAAAAATATTTACTAAAATAATTGAAAGAATAAATAAATAGCTCCTAAACTACTAATTTAGAAAAGAAAAAAAAAAGAATTATATATAAGCAGTTGAGTGATTAGTGATGAATATCGATCTATCAGTGCAATGATAAATGTATACAAGATCACAGTACATACTTAGTAAATGTTCCAAAGTAAAGCCAATAGAGGGTGTTATAGGTAATGAAAGTTCGAGAGCCGTACGTTTATAAACATATTTAGCACTGGTGAGTGAAATTAAAAAACGTTTATAAACATAAGAGGGACATGCAAAATACCCAGAACGTTTATATACAGTTATAGCAGTGAAAGGGTTAAGTCCCTAAATACTTTCCTATGGTGTTCAATTTTGTCTTTGTTTATTGCTCTTTTAACCTTTTTCCTCTCCTTTTTATATTCCTGCTCATAATTTGTATTATTTGGATTTGACTTTCATTGACGATCGAGTTTATCTCTGATTGTGATTAAAAGGTAGGTATTAAACCTAATAATTTCGATTGTATTTTGTTCCAAGATTGGCCATTTTGTTATATTATATGCTTCCTTAAAAGTCAAAACTATTTTGTTGTCATATTTTGTGTTCCAGTCCTTTAAGTTTGTAGTCAGGATTCCCCTATCAACTTCTTTTAGCCTGCTTAATGCAGACTTTCTGTTTACTTTAAGTATTTTGACTGTGGGAGACAGTGCACATTTTTTTATATTAATTATTCCAGGTATTACAGCATAGTGATCTTTTGATTTGCGTATAAATAGATGGTCAATAACTAATCTAGCTAAGTTATTTTTAGAAACTTCTTTGTAATTACACTTATTTATTATATTTTTTAGGCATGTTTCTGACATCATAGCTTCATATCTAGTATGAAGTGGGCTATTTTTGTCTTTTAAGTCAATGTTTGTTTCACCTGCTACAAAGGGGTTTTCTTTTGTAGGGTAGTGGTCTAAGTTCTCGTCTAGTTCTTGTATAAAGTCATGTTTATTCCTAACTGGTGATTTATATAAAGAAATTCCAAGCTCTTCCCAAATTCATACCTTCTTTCCATCAGCTCTCATACAGAGAATATTAAGTCTATTGTAGACTTCTGTAACCAAAATCCTCTCTTTTTTCCCCTTATTTTATTTGCCATTATCTCCTAATATATTTTTGTTCAGTGGTACATTAACATTATTCACCCATAATTTGTACACTTCTTCCTGTCTCTTCTTCCAATTTTCTTGTACCTTGTTTTACTTACATATCACTCTCAGCACCCCGTATAACCAGTGTATTACTGCTTCTACAGATGCTCATCATTTCTATAGTTCGATTGTTCTCATCTCGTGTTTTTACTTGTTTCATCCTCTTTAATGCATCCTCCACCTCTTTCCTTGTGGGAGACAGACATTTCCTCATCTTCTGTTAGTTTATCATGCCCCTCTATTTCACGCACATCCCTTTCCTCTTCCAGGATGAACATCTTCTCAAAATAACTCATCCATAGATCCTTTTCTTCTTCTTCTATATTCATCGTTCTTCAACATTCATTCTAACTTCTTGTCTTTTCTCTTTCCTCCTGTTTTTTATCAGGTTATATATATATAAAACACCTTCTTACTTCCTACGGCATCCCTTTTCAGCATCTCTATTCAATTTTTCATTCAATACATCCTGAGCCACATGTCTTCCCCCTATACTCCTTCTCCATTTCCTCATTCTAAAGTCTTAAAACTTCTTCTGAATGCTTTATTCTCATTCTCCACTACTTCCTCCCTCCTGTCGTTCCACCATGGTGTCTCCTTCCACTTCATGTCACCTGTCTGCCCTCCCATATATCTCCTCTTCATCTACCAACCCAACTTTTCTCAAACATTTCCGATTCTACCTCTACACTATGCAGCTCATCCTTGGGCATTAAGCTTTTTGTCTTTCTTAGTTACATCTCTTTTTCCTCTTTATTTCTAAGCCGCAAAACTCTTATTCCTATTGCTTGTTTGGCTACTTTTCTCCTATATTCCCAAACCTTTATGTCGGCCTCCAGTAGCCTGTGGTCACTATCTAAGGAAATTGGTATTACCTTGGTGTTTAGAGTCTACTTTTATTCAGCCACGAGTAAGTAGTGTATCACCAATCTTTGCTCCCCATCCCAGCTATAACTAACTATTTTAAGGCTCTCTCTTTCCTTCTTATACGAGCTGTTTGCTTTCAACTTATTTCTTACACATAACTTTAACAGCTTTCTGCCTTTCTCATTCTCTATCCCCATCTGTCGTTTCCTAGCACATTCTCATACCTTCCTCTATCTTTTCCTATTTTTTTTTTCTCCTAATGTCATCCTTTAAAAAGGATAAAAGAGAAAAACTGTTGGGCGAACAGTCTGATTGAGTTGGCAATGCCTGTCCTTTAAACATATTTTTTCAACCAAGTGGCAACCTATTCATCTTG
>CABFOV010004678.1:0-28421 GCA_902141375.1 Timema poppense | reverse complement strand
CCACATTTGTGTGGAGAAAGAGTGTGAAACCCTTTCGGAAAAACACCTCGGTACACCCGACCAGGATCGGACCACAATTTCCCCGTCATTGGCAGTCTAGTCTATTGAGATAATAGTGCATTAGACCATGTGGCCACCAAAGTGGGTTACCATTTTACATCATTATAAATAAATTACAACTATAGATATTTTAATAAATAATGTATGTTCTTCTCATAAATACATTGTCCATATGCAGCTTAGACATTATACACAGCTACTGACAAAGGAGGATTAAATGTGATGTACCTGTGAATGGCATTGATAAGGCTTGTTGGGCTCAGAAGTAAAGGACCATCAGGGAGTGTCAGGTCATTCTGCCTAATTGATCTCAAATACTCTCGAGTCAAATGAGCTTGACCTATAAAAGATAAATTATGGGAGCATTAAAAAATTAACATTTAAAACAAGATTAACAAATATTAAGTAAATATATGTATATTCTAAGACTGTAAAACATTCTTTTTGGTAGGGTTATAGGTATACTCAGTTAAATTTTTAAAAATACTACGATAATATAAAGTTTAAAAAGCCAATAATTCAAAGAAATTTTAAGAATTTTGACTATTTTTATAAAATTAATAACCCAACATATAAATAAATGGATATTGAGAAAGCATTTGATGATGTGTAGGAGTGTAATAAAATGCTTGGGATTTTGGAAAAACTTAGGATTAAGTTAAACAAATGAAGATTAATAGTATACAATCTATACAAAAACTAACAGCAATAGTTAGAGTTAATGAAAATGAAAAGGAAGCTAATTAAGAAACAGTATTAGACAAGGATGCAACCTATCTATAATTAAATCTCTAACGCTTATGAATAAAAAGCGCTAACAGACGTTAAAGAAGAAATTACGTGCGGAATTAAAACAGAAGTAGAACTTATAAACAAACATACATCATTTTATTGATTACATTGCTGTTTGTACTGAGAGTGAAGTGGATTTTCAAAAACTTCTGGAAATAATAGATTAAATAATGATAATTGTGTATTATATGAAAATCAACAAAGATAAAAATAAAATCTTGATGTGCAGTAAAGGATAAACTAGTCAAATTAATATAGACCTAGAAGTAAGGCTACAACAAGAAATGGCGTTTTGCTACTTAGTAAAAATATTATAAGTGTAATAGTGCAGGTGAAAAGAGCTTTTCTTAGCAAGAAAACATTACTAACCTTGACAAGCATAAATATGGAAATCAGGAAAAGGTTCCTAAAGGTATTTGTTTGGATCATTGCACTTTATAGATGTGAAACATGGATCAGTGGTACGACTGAAAGGAAATGATTAGAAGAATTTTAAATGTGGTACAACATAAAAATGTTTAAAATATGAATGGAGATGATATCAAATACAAAAGTGCTAAGAAAATCAAATGAAAACATGATACTTTGGAAAGGTATACAGCAAAGAATAGTTAACATGGCAGGCCATATAAGCTTAGACATGATAGTTTGATGATAATTTATAAAAGAAGATGTGAAAGCGAGTGAGACCAAGACTAGAGTACATGAATCAGATAGCGAGCAATGTTTGAAGAAGGTACAAGATGTAAAAAAAAAATTGGCGCAGGATGGGCAAAAGTGTAGAGCTCCAGCAAACCAATCACAAGATTAATTATAAATTTCAAGGTTCATGTAGTTTCAAATAACGTTTTTGAGGCCAGGCAGTCTACTTTAACTTAGAAACAAAATTCCCTTAGAATGCCATGTTTTTCCAGGCAATTGCCAGATCTTCCCAGGCTTAAGATAATCTTATTTTATAATTAAAAGGTACTAATTAAATTTCTAATTCCTAAAACGCATTCAATCCAGGTAATTAATTTATTAAAAATAATCAACTTAAGAAAATTAAACAATTTTGTAATTTTTGTTATAAAAATCATTAACAAAACTTTTTACTTTCTCTAAGTATTACAAAAAATATTTGAATTGTATTCTAATTAATATTTTAGTTATTTTCTATTGCTGTTTGTTAAATTTTAATCACTCAGAAAAAAAATACTTTGCTTGCAGTTTCTTAACTTGGCTAGATATAAAAATTCATAAAGCCTTTTTAACATAGGCCAAATGTAAAATTAAAATACAAATTCAATTCATGTTAGATGACTTTTGCATAGTAAAATACTTCAAACACTTTAAAGTACTTTGATTAATGTTTTAAAATGACAATATTGTTCATGCAAAACACATAATTATGCCCATTAATGTGTCAGTAAACCATAATCTGCTTATGTTTATAAAACTTTTTCTGCATGTTTTGAACATAGTACATTTTCAATTCGTCACCCAAGAATGCAAGTGTTCTATGTCCAATTTTCCACTTTTGTGCAAAAGAGCATTGAAGTTTGACCAGGTGTATAAAACCAATGTTAGAAGATGACAACTCAAGTTTGTGTCCTCTTAAGTAATTATATGGTAGTCTCAATTTCACTGCAGGTCAACCATGTTCATTCTAAATATATGTAAATACCAAATATCTTAAATTTAACTTTTGGAGATAGACCACTTGCATTAACAGGTGACTAAATGTGGATGTGTCGAACTGTCCACATTGCCTATAGCTTGCAAATTATTTGAATAAGATAATGAGGGGAAAATATAAAAAATAGTTTTCAATATTTTAAAATATTTATTTGCGACCATATTAGCTAATCAATTTTAATATGTATTGGCGGCATCATAATGGCTGCTCAAATAAAATGTTTAGATTATATCCTGATATGACATACAAATTTACAAATAAGTAGTGAATTTTCTGCGATACAAATCACCTCTAAAATTGAAAATAATATATAGAATTGTTGATAAAATTTACACTAACCAATGGCTCTTGCCGAAAGGTACAAAAGTTTATACCCATTGTTCTTGATTTTTGTGAAGAGCTGTGCTACTCCAATTTGGGCCCAGTCCTTGCCAACTATAGCAAAGAGATGTCCGAGCACATCAGACCTATTTACAAAAATTATTATTTATATAAACCTTGTTTATGATCTCTTGAGTTGAGATTTAAATCACAACTAACATAAATACATCCAGTAATGCTAAAGCAAAGACATTATAGGCATCTAAAATAAATATAATCAAAATATTCCACTGAACAAGATAAATTTAAGTGAAACTATATTATTATTTTACACTAGAGCAACTTCATGATAATCACAAATAAATACAGTAAGTTTATATTTAGTAAGCTAGTCTAGTCTCTCAATGTGTTAATACGTTTCAATTTTATAGGCCGAATAGGAATAAGCTTTTTAATTTTATAAGCCAAATAGTTATCTAACTGTGAAGTTATCAAATTGATTGTAATGTTAAAGAACAATCATTTTTAATTATTAACTGTCCTGTTTTAAATTCAAGAATTTGTGTTTACAACAATACAACAAAAATTTCATTAACTACAGTCAATGGTGGAGTTAAAATTTTTGCACCCTTAGGCACAATTATAATGTTCCCCCCCTCTCCCAATTTTTTTTCAAGGGTTTTAGGAGGTTTTGGAGGAAAGAGATGTGTAGGGGAAAAAGTAGTATTCGAGAAAAGATTTCCACGAAAGAAAATCAGGCATGTACACGCCATAAACATAATGATTAAAAACAAAATAAGTTTATCCAAAATGTGCTGCTCCCTAGAGCCGCAGCCCCTAGGCCCGTGCCTAATGGGCCTATAGTGTAAATCCGCTTCTGACTACAGTACATTCCTATTAATGGCAGAATATACTTTACTATAAGACATGTTAATAATGGTAAACTTATTTGATTATTTATACCAGTGTGGTGCAACCTTTCATAGCTTGCATAGCAGGCCACAATCAAAATGTATAATGTAATGATAATGATAATGATAACGATAGCAACACTTATGGTATTAAAAAACAACATATTACCAGTATACAAGCAAAATATAATAGTATTACAACTATACCACCATAGTTAGTAAAAATGACAGGCAATTTTTGTGCCGAAAACTTTTTGATAATGCAGATTGTATCTTTCCTCTTTTTATATTATTAATTTAAAAACAAACACAAATCAGCAGGTTGGACCAAACTGATTTATACAAAACATAAGTATGATAATAAGATGCGATTGCAGGTTAAGGGATAGGGCACCAAAGGTTTGTTTCCATTAAGGGCAAGCAATGTAATGTGTATGTGTGTGACAATATATGCAAATATGTTGGATGGGGTTTTGTATTAGGGAACCAGTGCTGCGACATTACAATCTCTCGGCCAATTATTATTATTATGACAATTAGTGATGGGTCAAACCTGCTTGTTGACACGAGTGAGCTAGCTCATATAAGCTTGCTCACTCAAGAAAGTCGTTCATATGAGTCATATCGTTCACCGCATGGCTGGCTCGCTCCCAATCTCTTCACTCCTTCCCCTCCCTAACTTGATGAATGAACAGCAACTAGTTCTCACAATTCCTGTTCCGAGCATGCAACTCTGTCCCTTCCCTTTCAACTTATGAACAAATTAGGATTTATGTGTAATTTATTCGAAGCTTATTGCATTTGATCCTTTAATTTGATTACTTACGCATATTATTTATAATAATTAACCTTAGTGTATAAATCCCAGAATTATGTATATTGATATTAAGAAAAATAGTATTGTAGGCAGTGCTGCAATCTAGTAACGATAGTAAACATCTATAGTTGATTTTTTTGTAGTAACAAACAAAGAACGACAGAAGAGTCGTGAATGACAAACACTTCTGACTCTTTCCAGAATGAGAGCGAAAAAAGATTTGTGAATGACAAAAACTTCCAACTCTTTCCAGAATGAATGAACGAGGGCGAAAAAAAGAGTTGTGAATGACTACAATTCTCTAAAATAGTGCAGAAGCAATGTGTTGATAGCCAAGACTAGCTAAATCAAACCAAACATTGAACAAAAACTCAAAGCGAGTAGGTAGAGATAATGATAACGTATGAGTGAAAAGAAGAGATGTAGAGAAACATCAAACTAATGCACGATGTCTCCCGTAAAGTGTCACACATGGACACAAAGTAATGATCAGGGTGAAAAGGGAGTGGTCCCTGATGCATCCTTGCGGTAATAGGCCTATTAAATTTCCCTGATCTAAGTTCTTGATTTAAATGTACAACTGACGTGCATACATTTATTTAGTACAAGTAACAATAGAAATATGTAGTAAAAACTTTAGGCCTATTGGTCAATTATCAGACATGTGATGATGCGTTTAATGGCGGCGTGAACGACTCGTTCGCGAAGTGAGAGCTGGCCATTAAAAACTCTTGTTCAAAAGTCGTTCAATTTGAATGACTCGCTCACGAGCGACCCATCATTAGTGCCAAAGTTCTCAAAGTCGCAAAGTAGAATAAGATACGCATTTTAAGTCGAAGATGGCCTTAAATCCATCTCTTGAGGCATTTATTTGGGGATAAGAAATCCATACTTTCCAGACCTCATAGTATAAGGGGGCGCTAGGGTCATAGTTTGCCTAGAGTGTCAGAAATACTAGCTACACCCTCGCTAAGAGATCATATGTAAGCTGGTCCTTAAATGGTTTCTTTGCAATCGCTATTAGTAGTATACTAAATTTTTATGTTTAACCTTTTAGTTAGTGCAACTTTTTAAGCAGTTACATATTTATGTTTAAGATACATACTTAGTAATAGTGCCATCAATATCAGAAATAACAATTTTATCAGCAAAGTGCCACTTGTAAATATGGCATTGGCAACGGGTTGTTCCTTGATAGGCTGTGGTTACACTGAATGTCACATCATTGGGACCATCTTGTAGGTTAAGACTGGCCTGAAAATACAAATTCAGGATTAAGGAGTTAAAAATATCAATGATTTAAACTTTGATATTATTGAGAAATAAATACTGTCTGTCAGAATTTGAGAAAAGTTTATGTTTTGTTGCTCTGGGATTGTTATAGCTAGTGTTTATGCAATAGATAGGTAAACCAATATTTAGTTCACACAAATAATCAGCATTGAAAATTATTTTTTTAGCTTTGTGATTTTTTTCGCATGAATGTAAATTTAATTAAATGTGTGTTGTAATAGTTATATTTTTTTTACATGCACACACAAAAATACTAACAGATTTAAAAAATAGTCTTATATTCTAGTTTATTAAAATGGGATTGTATTGACTATTGTGAGCAAGTCAAAATTGATTAAAGAAATAAAACTATAGCTATACTGTGTGTTATTCCTGAATTCATTTTAACAAGTAGCCTATACTCAAGATTACATTTATAACTTTTAAACAATATGTCTATAATGTAAAGTGGTTAGGGATTTTTACTTTCTTGTATAGGACTATTTCTGTGTAACTTTATATTTTATGTTTAGGGTTTTAAACATTCATTTTCAGAATTGAGGCTAGCAAGTACTTTAATTTAATACCAATTTACTTGGTATATTCATAGATATTTTGGTTTTCAAGTGAGGCCATTATCTTTATCAGCACTTGGTTTAAAAAGCTTTTATCAATGCATTTTGTTTTTTACTGAGTGATAGCTTGTTTTTCTATACTATAATGTAAGCATAACACCATTTTGTATTTTTTCTTAAAAATAAAGAATATTATGTGCCATTAGGTTTAAATATCACTATTTTTAAGGCAATTGGTGTTATTTTCAAGGGAATTGGTGTTATTTTCAAGGGAATTATCCCAGGTAATCACAAATCTGTTTGTGTTTAAACTGCTTAAGAGTTTGTTGAAGTTGTTCTCCACAGTTACAATATCATTTATGTTATTTAAGTGCCATAACGTTTGAAATTAAGTTTTTATTCTTGAAAAGTGATTATTTATACTGCCAATTTTTACTCTTCTAATGTGGGAAATTGCCAAGAAAAAGGACTCTTTAGTTTTGGATTTACTTTTAGTTCAGAGCTAATCAGTGTGTTGCTGCTTTCCTGTGGAATAAGGCTGGCTTGCTGCCGGAGCTAGGCCATGGCGCTATGCTTTAAAAGGTTGTACCAACCAGAAGTGCTCCTAAATAATTTATATTTTTGTCATGTGCCAAGTCGGAATGGAATCAACCATGTGGAGGGAGAGAGATTGATACCACTATGGTTCTTTTATATCAAAGTTTAATCATCAAGTTTTTTTTGTGGTATCACATATATAAGGACACCTACTTTTAACAATGTTTTTTCTGGAAACACAGGAGAACCCTATATGAAAGCACAAACAGGTGTTTCAAGTAGAAATTTATATATTGACTTTATTTATTAAATTTGGTATAGTTAAGGCTAGTTTGCCCTATCTTACAACTAACCAAACAATGCAAAAAATTAAACCATCTTTATATAAACATTAATAATTTTAATTGACTTAGGTGTACATTTAATTTCTGGTTTACCCCTCAATTCATTCCTTCCATACGGAGAGAGACGGAGACACACACACACACAGCGAAGAAACACATGGAGAGAGGACAAGAGAGAAGAATGATCTTTGGCATGAGATGATTCCTGAATAGGTCAGTGGTTAAAGCATTAGTGTAATAGGCCAAAGGTCCCAGGTTTGATCCCAGTGTCCAGGTGTTATTTGTTAATTTACAGGATATCTGTCAAAGTTAAGAAAATTATTCTTATTATTTTTGTATCAATGATATGGGTATTTCATCAAAGATGACTGCTTTTGATTTTTTTTAAGTAAAGCATTTTACTAACCATTCGGGTTATCTACTTATGTTCTAATAATGCTAATGGTTTTAGGGATTAGGAATGTTATATTTATCGGGAGTGTACCCGCATTTGCATGAAAGCATAGTGGAAAACCACTCGAGGAAAAACCACCCTCAATACACCCGACAGAGATTTGAACCTCGATCTCCTCGTCATGGGCAGTCTATTCTGCTGAGAGAGTAGCACGTTAGACCTAGCAGCCACTGAAGCGAGTGAAAAACAAATTTTGATTTAATGTGCATTATAGACTTACAGACTCTTAAGTAGGGACTTATGAAAAAATTAAAAATTGAAATCGTGTTAATTGTGATGTTTTTTAAGAGTAATATAAGATAGCACAGTGTTCGTTAAGTTCATCTCATTTGGTGAGATTTCAGAGTTAGAATGATCCAATAATTTGTTATTAGTACCAATGTTAATGAATTTATATTACACTAAGATATTTCAGTGTTTTGTGATTTTACAAAATGGAACATACTACATAGTGCAAATGTTTACGCTGAGGATCCCAATCATTTTAAAAACCCAAATTTTTCAAAAAATGTTTTTAGTAAAATAAACATGGTAACAAAATGCATACTTACAATTTGCTCAGAAGAAAGTCGCAAGGTCTTACGATACTGTTTGGAAATAAAATGGTGATTGTTGAGACCTATAGGCACATTTATTCCTTGAACGAAACCCATGTTAGAGTCTAAGGATGAATCAGATGCACTGTAACCCTCTTTTCCACTGTAAACAAAATGTAATAATTATCTTTTATTTAATTTTACAGTTGCATTGAATATGTTATTTTATTTAGCAGCTAATGATTTTAAATATTAAACATAAATACATAATTTAATACATTTAACAAAATAATAATATAACATCACAATAGGACTTTGAATTAAGGGAAATTATAGATTTTTCTGCTAAACATACAACCTTTTTTTTCTTAATTCTATACATCTTTGAATCAGTTTGCGCTAGCTGTAACAAACCAATTTGCAACCCAAAGTGAGGGTTCATGATCTTAACCTCCCAGGTAAGAATGAGTATATCAAAAGAGGTTACTGGTGCTGAGCAAATACTGCCAGAAACATTGTTATTTAATGTTCAAATTCCTCAAACTAGTGAAAATACACATGTTTATATTTTATTTACAACTAATTGTGTTTCACAAATATAGCATGATAACTATTTTAATGTTATATTATTCAATATATTAAGAATACAACAGGAGATTGAGCTAGTGCCAATTTTAATATAATATATGAGAAACATTTAAAATCATTTAAACAAATTTAAATCATTGTATTCTGGTTGTTTTTACAGTCATAATTTACTAAGGTTGATAATTGTACTTTTCTCAAACTATGTTTTGAGATATTCCTTTTTTTCTTGATTCATGGATCTCCTTAAACAAAATAATCATCCATCACATTAGTCCAAATTAGTTATTATTATTATTAGCACCGCGTCTTACTACCCGTTCGGGTTATACGTACTTACGCTAATGTGTAATGGTAGGGTGATTGTGAGATGAAATGGAGGACCTACAGTTTAACGTGGAATCCGAACCACGGTGGAGGCCTGGCATTCCTCACATTCACAAGATGTCTTGTCAGAGGTGAAGGAAGGGTTTGGTAGTGAGATAAATCTGTGCAGGATCCAAATTAGTTAGATGTTAAAAAAAAGTGTATGTATATTATAAGATTATTTGCTTAAACTCAAATAATATCTTTATTTTTTGCATCACTTACACATTCCAGTGTATCTTGAAGGGATTTATGGGATTTACTTACAAAAGTTGGTTAACATTGCTAAAGCATATAACCAAAATGGATAGTAAGATTTGGTGCTAGGGGGGGGGGGGCCTATGTCAAAGTGTTCCAATGTTTTAAATGGACCACATAAATAAGGGAATGAGTATTTAATAGGTCAATAAACTAATCTGAACTTATAATCACAAAAAATGTTAATTTATGTCTAATGTAATGTAAAGAAAACTACTTACTGTGGGGTTATGATTTGAATGTTATTACTTGGCCCTTGGTTATAAACAGGTTGTGGCAAGCTGGTTGGTGGGAGTGTAGGAACTTCAGTAGGTTTCTCGTTCAATCTGTCGGGTAAAAACAGTAATTATTTGGGAAGATGCTAGAGTTGTCCACAATTTATTCCTCCCTTGGTGTCATTATAATTGATTAAACATTGAGAGGAAAGAAGGGCAAGGCATGCACACTTACCAGGAAACTGTAGGCATCGAAGTTCACAACTAGAACAAACTGTTTTAAAACACATAATTATGTGATTTTCAGGGTTCTTCAGCAGAAGAGAGTAGAATACGGACTGGACTTTACTCTCTTCTGCTAAAACCTGCTACTGCTACTACTACTACTACTACTAATACTCATTTTAACACATATTAGAGAAGTGAAGTTTCTGACTGTTTGATACTGTTATTCTAGTCTGACAAGAATTTTTTTTGTGTTTATTTATTAAGTATAAAATATATTACATTTTTTTTATGGGGATACTTCACATTTAAAAACATAATTAAATAAATATTTTTATTTTTTACATTTTCTTTTTGTTTTGAAAACATGACTCTAAAATTCAAATGTTATTTTAGAAACTGTCTATAGAAGGCAAAGGTACAGTAATCCAGCACGCTGGGGACCTCAGCAATGCCGAATTACCAAGTATTCCAGATTATCAGACTATATCTGTGTAATGCAGTTAAAACCTTAGTGTTTCTGTTTCATTCCTTTGGTTGTATCGACAATTTTACCAGGTTTCGAAAACAATTCAATAACTACATATACAGTTATAAAAATCTATGTAATACAGAAGGACACACAATCTCACAAATGTAAACAAAGATTGATTGTCAGACGAATGGTGCTGGAGACAAGACAAAAGGCAGGGGAGGACTGCGTGTGTTGGGCTATCAAGTGTGCCCAACATTGGGTGCCAGACTATCGGGTGTGCCAGATGCCGGATTATCTGACTTTTACTGTAATATAAAAAATGTAATAAATTGTAAATCTGCTTAAAGGTAAGGAGTAACCATTCAATGGCCAACTTACCCTCCTCTAGAGTTCAGAATAATAAATAACACATTGTAGATCATGATTAAAAAGTACCTGTTGGCCAATGATAAACACATAGTTACAAAAAACAATTAAAATCTTAGTAATAAGAACAGTAGGAAGACTTAAGGAAATAATTTTTCCATTCCAAAGTGATCATATTTTTAGGCTTATTTCCAGGTAAATGCAGTATTTAAGAAATATTCCCTTTATTAATCCTCCTAGTAGAGGCATCAAACTATAAAGGTGAAACATTAAACTTGGAACCATTTTTTATATTTGAAAAAAAAAAGTCTACATTTTTGCAGAAAAATAAAATATTGTTTGAATAAATAACTAAAATAAAGGTTTTTCCTCCAGGACATAATTTATTTTTTTACATTAATATTTTGTAGCTCAAATTTTTTTGTACCAGGGAAACAAACAATTTTGAAAAGGTTTAGTATGTCCTGTTCTTCAGTAGAACGTTATAACACACATCTACAAAGATGGTAATGACAAAGAAGGGGATAAGGTCTAGTAAAGCTATAAAGTTGGATGGAGTAGAGCTGAAAACAGTACAAAACGTAAAATATCTTGGAAGCATGATTGAGGAGAAAGGTGGAAGTAGAGAGGGTGTAATGAGAAGAGCACAGCAGGGAGAGTTGTTCTATAAGAGACCTGCTATGGAGAAGAGAAATGCCCTTGAAGTGTTGTACAGGGCATACTTTGTACCCATTGTCACATATGCGGCAGGAACATGAACAGTGAATGAAAGAGACTAGAAAAATGGAGGCCACAAGAATGAAGTTTGTGGGGAGCATGTTAGATGTCATGAGGAGGGACAACATTAGGAATGAAGTTATGCGGGAAAGAGTAGGGGTACAGTGAATACAAGAGATAGTAGAGGAAGCAAGACTGAAATGGTATGGGCTTGTAGTGAGGATGGAAAAAGAGAGGATGCCAAATAAAATGTTGGAAATGAAGTATGTGCAAACAAGACCACAAGAAAGGACAAGAAAGAGATGGGAGGAAGAGATAACAGCAAGTGTGCAAGTGAGAGGAGAAGAATGGAAGAAATTATAGGAGGAAGAATGGTAGGAGGAAGAATGGTAGAAGGATTGAGTAAGATGGAGGCATTTTACTAAACTGACCCTGCCACAGACTGTAAACAGTTGATGATGATGATCTACACTTATCAAAAACTTAATGATACTGGAAATATATATAGCTCTGAAAAAAAAGTTCAATTTTATTTTTCTAACTATGCGAGGTTTGAGCCAAATTGGTCCAATTTTTTGGGGAGAAAAGTATAACACTTTTAAAAAACTTTGGTATTTACATATTCAAAATAACTTACTATATATTATTTTAAAATGGCTTCACCCAAACTTGTCTTCACCTAACCAAAGCAAATCACTACAGTATATCTTGATGATACATAATCTATTATAGAGTTAAACTATAATGCATTTAAACAATAATAATTTTAAACATAAAAATGGCTCTATAATCTACACTTGATGAGCTCTGGATTTTATTTTATTTATAAAAAGTAACAAGGCCAGGGAGTGGGGGTCAGGAAAGAGATAAATTATAAAAGTTTGTTCTAATTTTGTTTATATTATTGATTCCACTTTGCTTTGAATATCTTTATTAAAAGTTTAAATTTAAGGAATTAATTTCACAAATATTAAACTACACTAACCGTTCATGTAGTGTATTACAACTCTCTCTCTCTTGCATAGTGTTATAATCCAATTTGCGTCTCCAGGAAAACCATGACGAGTAGCTACGACCACTTTCAGACACAGGCTCAATTTCCTTGCTTGCAGGAAGAGCAAGTGGGGTGTGTGCTGCCGTCAACAGATCTATGGTATTCTGAAAACAATTATACACATATCAATAAGATACAAATTTCATTTGATAGAATATAACTTACATATATTATTATTATTATTATTAGCACCGTGCCTTACTAACCGTTCGGGTTATACGCACTTACGCTAATGTGTAATGGTAGGGTGATTGTGAGATGAAATGGAGGACCTACAGTTTAACGTGGGATCCGAACCACGGTGGAGGCCTGGCATTCCTCACATTCACAAGATGTCTTGTCAGAGGTGAAGGAAGGGTTTGGTAATCAGATAAATCTTTGCCGCGACCGAGGATTGAACCCCGGCCACCAGCACAGAAGTCTGACACCTTACCCCTAGACTGCCAGGTCACCGACTAACTTACATATAAAATAAATGTATATGTTAACATTATTTGGCTACATAGGATGGAAAAAGTTATAAGCATGTCAACTTATGAACTTTAGGAATTGTTACCTTAAAGAACCTTAAGGATTAATTAAAAAGAGATTTTATTACAAAAACAGACATTTTTATTTGCATACATAAAGTCTTAATTCAGGATTCAAGCACACTTATTTTACTCAGGATCATAGTATTGGTGGCACTTATGGTCCGTTCGATTATATCAAATATATACATTCTAATTTGAGATTAAATTGATGATTAGGTTCAGACGTTTCAATATTTTTATCAATGTTAGTAACACAAGAAAAGTATATTAATAAGAGATTTTTAGGAAAGAAAAAAAAGAGTTTTTTTATCTTAGTCTTAACTTTAATTCTTACCACTCTTTACTTTAAGCTATTTTAGAATGTTTTCTGATACGTATTATTATTATTATCATCATCACCATCATCATCATCATTATCATTATCGTCGCGTCTTACTACCCGTTCAAGCTATACGCTCTTAAGCTAATGTGTAATGGTAGGGTGATTGTGAGATGAAATGGAGGAACTACAGTTTAACGTGGAATCCGAACCACGGTGGAGGCCTGGCACTCCTCACATTCACAAGATATCTTGTCAGAGGTGAAGTAAGGGTTTGGTAATCAGATAAATCTGTGCCGGGACAGAGGATTGAACCCCGGCCGCCAGCACAGAAGTCTGACACCTTACCCCTAGACCACCAGGTCACCAATATGTTGTAATACTGTTAAAAAGGTTTATAACTGTTTTTTTTTCTATGTGTAGTAATAGACATTCAGATTTTTCACATTTATAGGGTTGTTAATAATACTGATATTAACAAAAAAAAAATTTTATCAAAAATTATTTATTGCAATAAAAACTAATATGGGATTAAATGCTAAATTAAAAAAAAAATATTACATTATTGAAAAAATTGATAATTAATACTAGGCCATCAACATATCAAGGTCAACAATATATAGAAAATAAATAAAACAGTCATATAGGTTTCTTGCATGGACCTAAAATTTAACTGTCATAAGTGACAGCTGCTAAATACATGTTGATGCAGATCATATGCTTCGGCGTAGGGATATATAATTTAGTCTAGTTACTTTTCAGAGCTGTCAGCCATCAGTTAGCACTAAAGAAGCCGTGTGAGGTATAGATATAAGCCTACCCCCTTCATAATGTGTTATGTTACTTTTCACCTCAGCAGTGAATTTAATTATTTCATAGGAAAGTTAACTAAAAGTGCGTTTATTGGCGGTGAACACATGACCAACAATATTAAATTTTCAAAATTAGAATTTATTTTTGTTAAAATACCTGTGCTACATAAAGCTGATACACCGACCCACCACCATGTAACACCATGCAGACATAGCCCAATCCTCCCCCAATCTCAACAGTGTTATGATGTTAATAGATGACCCCTTATTTTGGGACATTTGCATAATGATAATGTGGAGATAAGATTAAGCCTCATGGAAATCTTCAATGTTAAAAATGCCCGCACTTGTCTTGCCATGGCAATATTGATTACAATATGGAATTCTGTTGCTAGATGGTGATAATGTATAATGAAATGAGCAGCTTGGTAAAGGCTGTGAGTCTTTGTTTTGATTCAGTAACATTTTAAGTATCTTAAGAGTAAAATAGAGTTAAGTAGCAGTTTATGTAGTTTTTATTAATAAAATGATGAAATTAGAATTAAATTATTTGTAGCAAGTGTCGTAACAAACCTATAAAAATGTTTTTTGAAACATACCAAATGTTATGTTAAAATGCTAGTCAAAGAGGAAACAATAGGTAAAAGGTTAATGTTTTTAATAGTTTGTGAAATTTAAATTGAAAATACTACTTAAGATGCCAAATATGTTTGCCATTCATTTATAAAAATAATGAATACTTTTCTTGTATGCCGTTCATTTATAAAAAGAATGAATACTTTTTTCATCAACTAATAGGCTATTAATTAGACTAAGTGTTTCAAAAAATATTACTTGGAAAAACAACTGAGGTTTTGCAAATAAGCCTAGTGAATAAAGATTATGAAATGAATAGCATATAAATTTATGGCCCATCTAATGACTGACTAAGAAAATCAAAAGTGAGCCAATATGTGGCAATAATCTTCATGAACAATTCAGAGGGTCCTAACCTTTATTTATAAAGTAATTAGAGGAAATGAAAATTGATTTGAAGTTAAGATCCAAAGATCCAAGAATAATGCAAAAGTCCTCTAAATTTTAAGGTCTCAGAATCACTCCACCTGGCTTGAATGTCTAGAGTATGTTTATAGAAGTTTTTTGGCATCCTGAATTCGTTCAGAGTCAAATAATTGATCAAAAATGTTTACATAAGATTCTTACATCATAATTATATGAGATGGATACTAAGCAAATTTGTCCTGAAAAAAAGGTTGCTGAATTATGACAATGCACAAACACACATAGCCCCTTTTGTTAAAAGAATTTTGGTCCATACACTTTGAATTAAGATCCTATGTGTTCTTGATCCCAAAACTAAAATTTCCAAATAAGGAAATGGGAATTTTTTTGAGGGTGTTGCTACCTATTCAGGTTACACGCATGAAAGATTTAATAACATTATGAAGATTCAACAAAAATCACAAGAGGCACTAAATGAGATTAGGAAGCGTTGTGTTCATTCAGAAATATTTCCTCTACAAGTAGAATAATTGATGAGCTAAGATATGTGGATGAACTTTTATTTTGTGCACTGGGTTTTATAAGCCTATCCGAATATTTACACTTATCGTGCAAGGGTGAGGATGGTTAGAGAAATGCACCAGCATTTACATGAGGGATAGTAGAAAACTGTTATTAGTACACCAGACTGAAATTCAAACCTTAACCTCCCTATCATTGGCAATCCAGAGTGTGAGCTTTAGAACATTTAATCAATGATATGGATATTGCATTAATTTATAAGGTTACTACTTTTAAGGAAAAGCTAAAAATAAGCTGCTAAATGAAAGTTTTTTTATTAATAAAGCCCAGTAAATTTGGGCAGCACCTTGTGATAAAAATACTATCTTAAGCTAAAATTTTGCTATGACAATGGAATTAAAAGTTATTAGTCTTTTTAAATAAAATACAATTACTTCATAAAGGGAAAATAGGTTTTCCTTATAGAGATAGAGTATTCTTTTTTAAAAAAAATCATAGAGAAGCCAGTGATTTATGTTTAAAATATTTCTTAATTATGTTCTACCAGGTTGTTTTTTTAAAAACAAACCGTAACAATGTGTAAATTGGGAGAGGCAGATTAGGGACAGCAGAGCTAATTAAAGGTGAAAGATGGTAAATACATATTTTATTGTAAAATATTTAGGCCCATATATCATATAGTTCATTAGACAATATATATGATAAAGTTTTTTTATAGGTTCACATATACTTATTTAACATGGAAGTCCCATATAAATAGGGCTAAACACTACACATAAAGTTCGTTCACTATAGGAATTGTTTTATGAAAGGCCTTTTTCTCTACCAGAAGTCTATTATATAGTAGGATATTGGTAGGAAAAAAGACCTTTCAGAGAGTAATTCCTACCTTGAATGGAGTATAGTAAGTGATAAGGTGAAACAGTGAATCAAAGCACATAAAGTCAATAGGCTATAAAGTTCCATACTGCTTTGAATTTTGAATATTTTGTTTAAAATTAAACCTGTGCCCAATTCCAAACTTCATGAAAGAATTCAGGAAATTGGATGTTTCTTAAACTCAGACAAGGAAAAATTATTTTCAGATATATCGGGAAAAAAATCGATATTAAAGAGTCACATATAAGAACCATCTATCAATGTCATTTTTGTATTTAATGTTAATAAAAATCTAACCAATTTATTAAAGAACCATTTAGGAAAATCCACCCCCAGTTCACCCGAATGATATTCGGATCATCTCCTCACGATGTTTCTCGGGTAGCGCTAAGAACTATGCCATTAAGCTTCAAACAAAAATTCCTCATTTTCATCCAAAAATAAATAACACAATATCCTGTGCAAATAATGGGGATTCAGCTAGTTTAAGATACAATTTTATAGCATTTTGGTAGTGTATTGAGATGCTTACATAGTCCCTACACTCTCTTATTATGATGATATTAATATATTACCTGAGGGAGATGTTTGTGGAAGAGCAATACTGAGATTATCTGGGGAGCTGCTGCTTTCCAGCTGAGATATTTTCCACAAAAACGTACAACCAAGTCAGGATTTTCCAATAAATCAGGGTTTTTATTCAATCCCTCATATGTTACCTGATGTTGACAAAAACTCTTCTCAGATGGAACAGAGTACTGATTGAGACCACCACATAAGGACATGGTAACATCTCCCATACACCTGTAAAACGAGTGCACAGTACAAGAGTTTAGAAGACTAGTCATATTTATATTCATTGATTGATAGAATGTTAAAAGATTTTTTTACAGCAATTCCTTGCTGCAAGAAATTTTTTTCTTCTTCTAAGAATACACTACAAATAGATAATTTGTTAAAAGCGAGGTGGACATTCTATTCCAAAGTATATATTAGATGTTGCTGACAATGAAATAAAGCTTACCAGAAGGATATAAGAGAAACATAATGGAAAATTAATCAAAAATACTAATATTAAATAAGTCAAATTTTATCTAATGTATGGGCTTAAGCAATGAAATAAACAAGGCTTTCATAAATGGCAATTTATTTTACTATTAAAATCAAATGAGTTATGTTTTTAAGTTATTAATATTAATCCTCACACTAGCCTCTAAGTTATTAATATTAATCCTCATACTAGCCTCTAAGTTATTAATATTAATCCTCATACTAGCCTCATGAGACTCCTTGGTACTCCATAATTCGTGATTTTAAATTGGTAATTGTTTACTACAGTGTGTTTTCACTTAAAGCATTTGTGTATGTTTACAAAATCACTAGAATAGGCAGGAAAATATAGGTCAATAATATAAAACGAAACTTTTTTTTTCTTAGTTCTGCGTTTAACTACCCACTCGGGTTATAGGCTAAAACAAAATTAATTATAAAAGAAGTTTTAATATATTTTTGACTTTTTTTTAAAAATATACAAGGCAATTAAGTTATTCAACATAACACATTAAACAAAGCTCTAGTGTAGTCTATGCGTTCTTACTATAGGGCATTAGGAAATCGAAAGTTTATTGCCACACTTACAAAAGTATGCCACCTATCCCTGTCATAGGCAAGTTCAATCCAGTCCAACTCATTACATTAATGTTATACCATTATATTTGTATGGAATTAGACAATTGTTGTCCAAAAAAAAAGGAGGTTTCTAGAGGATTTTCTGTTTCCCTCCTAGTTTGAATCAAACGTTAGTTAATTTTTCAATGAATATTCAACCAAATATGTGGAGAGTAAGGAATACAATTCAAAACAACTGGAGATTAAGTGAAATGCGTGTTGAATGGATTCTCACATCATCTTATAAGATGAACATACAAAAAGATCGGAGCAGCACTGCAAGGCGCTTGGCAAATTATGGGAATAAATCTAAAATATAGATGAGAAGACCGAATGAAATTCAATGAATCTAGAATTCCTCAAAAATTATTTGACAGGGTGTTTACAAAGCTTCTATAATGTTGAGAAATGAGGTGGCCCGGTAGTTAAATAATTTTAAAATACTTGAAATTGACAAAAATAAAGAAAGTAGAAAAAATAAACTATTAAGAATAAATTTGATGAAGAAAGCACACCTAGGGAAAGAGGAAAAATGTGGAAAGAATCCAATGCACAAAGATGACATCTTCTTCCTTTCTTCTGTCTTCTATAGTAGAATTAGTCACACACACATTTTAACACAAATATTATAATATTTCTGCATTGTTGTCTTTATCCCACACAAAGCGAGAGGAGGGAATACACTTCACACAAACACTGGGTTACTCTATTTTGAATTAAACAAAGAAACTGTTAGGAAAAAAACCACCTCCACCGCTGCCATTACTACTACTTCTACTATAGGGGTCTTCCCATATTTTCCTCTTTCCCGAGATGGGCTTTCTTCGTTAAATTTACTCTTATTGGTTGATGTTTTCTCTTTCTTTATTAAAGCTTCTATAATGAAATTCTAAGACTTTCCTGGTTTTCCAAACTTTTGTTATTTCCCAGACCAGTTTTCCCTGATTAATAACAATTTTTCTGTACACTACAATGATCTTTCTTTTTAAATGTTAGCAGCTTTTATAGGTGCATTAACAATTTATGAGATTTTTTCAAGTATCAAATGTTTTAGTTATTTGTGGTGCTGTGTAAATGTGGCATAAAATACTAACACTCTACAACCACCTTACTATAGAATGTTCTATGTACAAGCAGTTTATTTTATTACTTTGTGAGAAACAAAATCATGTGCAATAGTTTCTAAGCCAAATATTTGAATTCCCTGATATGTATGTCTTCACTTTTAACTAAACTAGAGATTTCCTTGTTTTCTGTTACAAAAATAGATATGTCCCTGACTTTTCCTTGTCTGTAGCCACTATGTTTTAAAACCGATGGAAAACTTACTAACAAACGGGAAAATAATATTTCAAAAATTATTACTAAGTTATCAATACAAATTTAAAAAATTATGGGAAAAAAAAAGTATTTAAAGAAGGTGGAGCTTTCGCAAATTGATCACTAACTAAATTTCAATTATTTAACTTGATTTTTATCTACATAAATAAAGGAGATTTTCTGTACCTTGGTATGTTCAATTACAACTAGAGCACCAACTAAATCGATTTGGTGGGGTTATTTTCATGTTATATAGCATTTTTCTGACAAGATTTTAAGCTAATGATCAAAAAACTAAATTCAATTAAAATTATGTTTTTCAAAGATTATGTCTTAAATCAAGCGATCAATGGTGTATTCTCATATTTAATGTAGAATTTTGTTTTCTGTTTCACTTGACTGCCAATTCAACTGAAAATCCAAAGAGTAATTACGAAATATATTTCAATCTTAAATCCGATGAGAAATTATATTTTAGTTTTGTTGTATGTTTCATATTCACATTAATGGGAAAGTCATGTTTCTTTACCAGATAAAAATTACAAATTGGCATTGTTCCACATCTTTGTTTAATTTGATCTTACATGCACATAGACATATATGCAGGCAAATAGATTACTTTTCCTGTTAAAACATGGTTTAAATTAGGAGGGATACCCAGCACACTTACCTAGGTGATACTGGAGTAGAAGTTGTTTAGATATGACACTAAAAAACACATAAACACATTTTTATGGACAAGCTTTCACTGTCACAGACAGCTTCATCAGGTCAGGAGAGTAGACTGATGCTTTTGGTTGAACTGTAAGGTTGACTCTCCTGACCTGATGAAGCTGTCTGTGACAGTGAAAGCTTGTCCATAAAAATGTGTTTATGTGTTTTTTAGTGTCATATCTAAACAACTTCTACTCCAGTATCACCTAGGTAAGTGTGCTGGGTATCCCTCCTAATTTAAACCACATACCACATATTTTCCTGTTAAAAGTAAGCTTAAAATCCAGAGTGGCAAAGGAAATGGTCATTGAAATAAAATAATAGGTATATGTGTGTTAAAAGTGTAACTTCAAAGCCAATAATCTTTGCAAGGGAACTTCGGGATGCTTCAAGATGTGCACCTATGGTGTATATATATATTTTACTTTTATGAATATTAAGACCCAAAGGCCTTTGGCCACTTGGCTGCCTGCATGGGTTACTTCAAAATTACGAAATATGATTTGCATTCTTATCATAGGAAACATCAAAGTTTGCATTTAAGCTTTTAATTAATTATTATATAAACTTTTGTGACCATAACAACTACAACTGCTTGAGCAACATTTCAGTTAGTTCCAAAACCAAGGGGGTAAAATTTACATTCAGCATAAATTTGCTTGCCTCAAGACATTTATCAACCAATTTAATTTAATTGAAATGTGGTCCCCACCATACAGGCAGTGTTGTACTTACAATAATTTGCAACTTGTGTTGATATTCATTTTAATTTTCATTTCTATTTTTGTTTAAAGACTAAGGACTTGCAAGAGCGGCATCATGGCTTGATAACCCGTTTGTCACTCCCTCTACCACACCAAGGTAGAACATTTCAGTTCCCTGACACACACCCACTGCAACACCACGCCTTTCCCACTATCTACCTTGATATACCCATTGAGACAAGGATAAGTGGTGATGTCAGAGGAAGTGTCCCGCATGTCAACATCCCAAGTGGACAGTGGCAGGTTGGCAATAGCCCAGCTGCTGGTGTAGTCTCGTGCGGCATTGGAAGCCTCCTCTGACATCAACATCTGCATTTGTCTCAAAAATTCTAGATATTTGAGGGTGGCACGGCACTGACGTATTCTACTGAGGCATGGTATATGAAGGGGTGAGATGAGTTCTTAAATGATATAATCATGTAAAAATTAATAATGTTTAGAGTATCACTTACATTTTGAGGAGCTCCTGCATATAGCAATGAGAACTTTCTTTATCTTTAATAAACGGAGACTGTAGTAAAGACATGTCCTTCTCAGATTCTTTATTCTCACCCCAATTTACCAATTTTCTTTCTTGTTTAAATGCATCTATAAAACAAAAAATAATACAAAACAAAAATAAATGTTTAAACTATAAAAAGGTGCAAAACTAGACACACAATGTTTTCACATATACACATTATTTTATTGTTTAATTTTCCTGCTATTGTTGGCTATGATAACTCTTGGGTGTTTGCCCTTAATTTATTACCAGAAACCTAACAAATCTTGTGACCTAAACATGTGAACGTAGGCTTCTGGCTTTACTTATTCTATATAAGCCTACTTAACCCTTAAACTTCCACAAGTGTTCTAGTACGCGCCTACGCTAATGGCCGCTGTCGCCATAAGCATCCTGGTCCGTGCATATTAATATCTAAATTTTAAATAAAGCACATGTTTACCAACTTAGTTTTATTTAGTGGAAGCATTTCCACATACTTTCAGACTTAGTGCCATGCCTTTCCAGTAGATGTCATTCAGTTTGTTCCTCTTGAAATGACAACAAAATATGTTAGAGTCTACAAATTGTTTCTAGCCTTTGTGTACATGTTTGTAAACTTGGATCCTGCATCAACAAGTAGGTGTGGTTTGCATGACAAAGAAATTCGACAATTATTTTCTTCAGACAGTGAAATAAATAAAATAAAAAAATATAAATAAAATAAATAAGTGACGAAATTAATAATGAAAGCGAATTTCAACTTGAATTACAAAGTGAATTTTCATCAGCTGACAGTGGGATAAGATATTCTGACATAATACTCAATGTCTAATCAGCATAGTAAGTAAAGCGCAACATTCTAATATATGAAACTATGTCTGAGGGACATAGATAGCAACATCAGAAATTCTGACATGATACTCAATATTCTCAGAAGAGGCTTCCTCTACGACGCAGCGGTGAGACCGACGCCTGACATGTTGTGGCCACCAGTAGTCTTTGGTGCTGAAGTTGTATGGAGTAAATACAATGGAATACAAAAATGTGATCTGTTATATAGCAACAGAACTGCCTTGGACTACAACAGGAGATCTAAGGGCGAATGGGGGGAGTGTTGCGAAATAAATCCACTTCCTCACTAGCGTTGTCAGCAAGAGTGGCGAGCAGAAACAATGATCTTTCTTTTCTTCGAAGTGTGCCCTTAAATCAAGACGTAAAAATGCTCGTGATGCTGAAATGGTCCGCTGGAGCAATGTTACTCGACGCTTGGGCGTTTCCCGACAACATCAATTCAGAGTGATTCACCACCTGCCACATCTTATTGGAATAAATTAGTATTTGTTATATTGTTTTAATTGTCTTTATGAATTTTAATAGTTTTTTTTTTATGAAATTTTTGTTGTAGATGTCATATTATATAAATGGCATGCTACAAGCACAAATGATCATTAGTTGATCAACGTGAATTTATATGTAGTGTTGTTATATCATCGTGTGTTCAGACCAGTTGATTGGTGAACAATGTCAGGTGCAGGCTTGCACAAGAAATTCCGTATCACTATGTAAAGGTGAAAGAATCAAAACGTGTTATGATTTAAAAAAACTCAATTTATGAAAGAAAATCAATATATTTTAACTAAATAAATGTCAAACTTATTGTTCGTTGTGGAGTTTCTTCAGTATGAGCTTCATTTTTAACATTTAATTTTATTAGAGATTAATTTGAAACGTGTTTAAAAAATCAACCACACACACATTAGTATAATAATAATATGTTTACAATTTGAAGTTTAAGCTAACTATATCAGTCTTTAAAATAAACCAAGACCAAATATTTTTTATGTAAGCTATATTCTCAGTATCTTAAATGAATTGAACCATTTTGTTTACATTTTATAGCCATTTATTGATAGGTAAAACGATTCCAAACAATCAGGATTAGTCAATTTTCATGATTCCATTATGAATTTAAAAGAAGTTTAAAAACTATTCAAAATGACACATTGGTGCTTAAAGGGATCATCTTTATATATAAATTTTGTTTTAAAGTTTAAATTACTTAAGCAAGGTAAACTCTATACTTTTCAAAAAAAAACAATTTAGCAAGTTTGGTGGAAGAATTCAATATTCAGAGGAAGGGCCTTATCTGACAGGTGTCTTCTTGTAGAAATTGAATTGTAAATAAAACATGTTATATTTGGAAGGGGGTACAGGAAAAAAGCAAGGGAACAAACACAATATGAATTTTACAATGAAAAGAAGACCACATTTCACATTTCACATTTCTGTCATTTAACAAAGAGGTACCACTTGAAGGGAATTGGTCGTTTTGGCCCTGTTTCCCAGCCTAGGTTTCATTCTATTATAATTCATCATGAGAGAGTGTGAAACGTGCAACGCAACTTTCTAACAGAGGAAACCAAAAGAGATTTATTATTTATATTCACATGCAATGTCCATTTACTGTGTTTGTCCTTCATGTTATTCCTTTTACATGCTCCTCCTAGCTATGTCAGGGTTGCCACTATTTTCTTGTTACCAAATTCCCTGTGTTTTCCAGGTTTTCCAGAGGAAATTTTCATTTTTCCAGACATCCGGTTTTTTCCAGACACAAACAAATTCCCTGTCTTTTCCCGGTTTTCCCTGTTTTCCAGGTGCGTGGCAACCCTGTATGTGTCCTATCAATCTTACCCATTTTCTTTATCTCCCTTTTGTGTTTTTGGTTTCCTTTTTATTAGGAGGTTAAGCAAATGTATCTCAAAAAGCAAAATAAGGTTGTCCTTACAGAGATACATTATATTTCAAAATTAGCCTCCACCAGTTAAGGTGTCAGTCACAATAAAAATTTTAAAAAAAGGCAAAAATCAAAATATTAATTATGAAATATACCTACTTTGGTAGGGCTAAGGTGTCACTATCAAAATTAATTCTGGATTTTTGATGACAGGGAGATTGATGTTTACGTCCCGGCCATGTATAATGAATGACCTGGTGGTTTTAACTAAATGGTTCCCTTCTCTTTCTCTCTCTCTCCTCTCCCTTGAAATGTGAGTACATTTCCTTTTAAGTCGATTCCTCCTTCCTAGTTCAATAGTGTACATATGCAAATAGCCTGAACAAGTAATAGGATGTGGTGCATAAAAAATAGACGGGGAAAGAATATAGCAAAATATTGAGAATTAAACAAATTTCAAATGATTAAAATCAACAGATTTAGTAATAGCGTTCACAACTTTTTTTTAGTATGTATATATATAATATGTATAGGACTTAACCCAATCTATATTTTTAATCAAGCTCTAAAAACCAAAGCTATAATATTTTGTAGGGTAAAAGTCTTGTAAAATTTTGAGCTCTAATAATATTTAAACATTAATTTTAACTAAGATTCCATTGTTTAAAAGGCCAAACTCCTTGGTTTGGATATCATCATTTTTAAAAAGCTTATTATTTGAAAACATTTGATGCAACTGAAACCAAACTGGAAACTTTCATAAGTTTTGTTCTAGAAACGGATTATACAAATACATTTAATATTGGGAAAATATTTAGTAGCTATGTTTTAATGTAATGTTCAATATTGAACATAACAACTTCATAATCTTGCCATTTCCTTATTTAAAAAAAACTGTTTTTATAATTTTAAAGTCAATTGACTAGTTTTTAGCTCCTGATTTTTTGTTATATTTTGCTTAATATATATTTTTGTTTAACAAATAAGCTTGATTATGTCTGTATGTATGTGGACAATTATGTAACCACTTAAATTCTACAACATCCGCCCCCGCCCCCTCCCCCCTTCCTCCCTAAGAATCAAAAATTCAGAATGTCCCCAAGCATACAATGAAGTACTGTAGTATAACGAATGAAACAAATGCCAAAAATGCCACATGATCATAAATTAGAACCCTTTAAAGATGAGCCATTTAGAGTAATAAAAAGAAGATAATGGCATGAAATTATAGATTGGATACATTTGAATGCATGCAAAGCTTCAAAAAATAATCACAAGCTGCTAAATTAACAATTAGTGACCATAAATGCTATAAAATGGATTTAATTTACATGCAACATCAATATATCGAAATAAAAGTTGAAACTTTCAAAATCTACCTGTTGATGCTAAGGTCTAACCTTCCCATATTAGAGGTTGAATAAATTGCTAAGAACATAAGAGGATTTTCAAAAATAAAATAAGATTTAATATGTACATGATAACTTTTAACCTTGTTTGGGTTGGTCTTCCATTTCAAAACCTTGATGAGTTGGCAAGTCATTAGATTTGCTTAAATTCTGAGACTCTGGTGTCAGAATAATGGGTGAAGGAAGTTCTCCCCAGCGCCAAGAACGCTGTACATGATCATTCATGGAGTTGTTGCAACCGTCATCTATCTCAAACATAATTGGTCTTGTTTTATCCTTCATTTGAATATCTGTTTCTGATTGGAATGGAGAAGAGGAACTAGAATGAGATTGGCTGAAAGTAAATTTTAAAATGTTATATAAAGACAATATTTTTACTAATCATTATTTATTATTTTAATCAACAAAATATATACTTAGGAAAAATAAAAATTACTACTGGTTTAAGAAATATATATAGGCTTATTTATTTATTAAGTTAAATCTTCAGTAAATTTTGATTAAATTACAAAAGTTGTAGCACGTCAGCTATATGTCAGAAAATGTCAATGTTGGAGTGAATACAACTTATTAATAATAGACAAAGGTACAATTTATCTTAAAACATTTACTATCAAAACCAAACATGGAACAAAGAAAACAATTCATAACTCATATAAGAGTAATATGATTAGATTGGTTTAATTAATTGGGTCATTCCATACAGTGGCCTGTTCGATTATTATTTTTATTGCACAAATGTTCTTAGATATTCTAGTGACTAAAACACAATTAAAAAAAAAAATCATCTTACTTTTTTTTCTGGTATGGCCAATTTTTCAATACAATAAACGCTAAATTTGATTAGTATTTAACAGAAAATTTAAAATCTTGTGAATTAAAAGAGGTAGAGAGAGAATTGAAATAAACCATTTTATTGCTCTTAAAGTGGATTAAATATCATGCAATTTTAAGTTCTGTGCAACTGTAGACTATATTCCATTCACGGTAGGAATTGACTTCTGAAAGGCCTTTTTCCCTACCAGAAATCTATTATATAGTAGGCTATTGGTAGGAAAAAAGACCTTCCAGAGAGTAATTCCTACCGTGAATGGAATATAAGTCACTAAAGTTTAATCTGAAAATCAGCATTGGTTTCATTTACAAATGCAGCCTTTAAATGGTCTGAAGGGGATGAAAATTTAAATCTTCAATTTTCATAATTAAAGTTTTAGTCTGAGAAATATAAAGATTTAGAACCTACCCCTTATTCTAATCATGGCCACCCACTCAAATTTATGAATATTCAGGCCTTAATATATTAGGTGTGAGAAACTGGAAAAAATATTAAACTTTAAGGGAATAAAGTATTGCGTGATAGTTAATTATGATAAAAATTTGGTGCAGAGTTTTATTTCTGTGGAATGATTTACAAGTCTTCAAAAACCATTAATGTTAACTTCTTACCCATAAAATTGACTCCTTTTGCTGGTAATTAAAGCCATTGTACAGCTGTGTTATTTAATGAAAGATCGCGTCAGTGGTCTGTTGGCTCCTTCCCGTATGTGGTAAGCTTAAAAGATGTGAATTTTCTCATGACCTTTAATGTGAAATCCACGATGCCACCTTTGACTTTTTGTAATATTTTCTTGGACCTGGACGCTTGAAGAACTTCACATATTTTCAGTTACAGCAAGCCACCACTGTTCATAAATAAAGATAATATAGTAAAGTCAAAACAGTTGAAACCAAAGTGTTTTTGCTCCTAGGAGATCTCCATATTAAAAAGATTGAGATGTTCGGTAACATCTTTGTGTAGATTTGTTGAGAGGTAAGAATCTGTGTTTTTCTCTGGTTTGAAGTAAAGGTATGCATTTTTTAAATCTTTATATCTATAAAAATAAAGATGAAATGTGTGTTCATTTAAGGAGTATTTGTGAATGTTGATTATAAGGATCTACTGGAATTAATGTGACATGAAACATGTATCAATTTAAATGCATGATGGATATGTGTCCTTGCTGATCAAGAGTACAAATTATATCTGTTTCCTTACAGCGGAAATGAAAAAGATGCAAGAAGATGTCGGTTATAAACACTGGGTAGGCACATATTGTGCCAACATACTAACTGTTGTTCAAACTTCCAGTGAGTTTATTGAAAGCCTCAATGAGAAGCTGGTGGTACTAGAAAAATCATCACTTTGTTTCCAAAACTAGATCAAAGTTTTTGAAAACTAGAAAAGGAAGCTGACAGAACATGACTGTATAGTTCTAGAAGATTTTTCTGAAAGCTACATTTAAATTTAAAGTTCCCATTGTGTGGGCACACATATCAACCTTCATACTTTGTTGTATTACTTCAAGTGAAATGGTGTTTTGAAGAGCCATAGTCTGTGCCCACCTAGAACAACCCACAGTGAAAACTTCAAAGCATTCCAGAATTACCTCGCAAACCAGCTAAAAAAAAAACTCTTCCACCAGAAAAGATTTTTTTTTCAGTGATGGAGCTGCTAGTCAATATAAGAACAGAAAAAACTTCATAAACATGTGCCATAATGGGTGACCTGGTGGTCTAGGGGCAAGGTGTCGGACTTATGTGCTGGCGTCTAGGGTTCAATCCTCGGTCCCGGCACAGATTTGTCTGATTACCAAACCCTTCCTCCACCTCTGACAAGACATCTTGTGAATGTGGGGAATGCCAGGCCTCCACCGTGGTTCGGAT
>CABFOV010004677.1:0-50009 GCA_902141375.1 Timema poppense | reverse complement strand
TTAATTTAAAGAACCAGAACACTATATGGAATCAAAAAAGAACCTGAACCTTTATTGTACTCTAACTAGAACCTTTAAAATGTTTGTTTAGAGAACAGGAACCATAACCAATAAAAACTTTGGTTCGTCTCCTTGCAATTTTTGCTCTGGTTTGCTAGTGTATATTATTTCGTTTCACATCTATTATGAATTTTGAGTAAATATGTCAATTTTTAAACATTGAAGTGAGAAAGTCCCTGTGGAGTTCAGTAACATTTATTTTCTTATTTTTTATCACTTTCTTAATGATAAAATGACTACATTAGTAATTTTTTATGAATAACTATTCATTCCTTTATAACTGTTCAAGTATCTGGAAAAATTTAAAAATTTATTTTTGTAAAACTGTAAAACATGAGGCATTCTTACTAAAAAAATAGAGGCAACCCTGAAAATCAACATTTATGTTTATTATTCTTCACTAAAGAAAAAATTTAAAAGAATAATCTATAGAAAGGTACTGACGCGAAAATAAATCAAATTATTAAAAGGCGGTTACTACTACATAAACAATGAATCATAATAAAAATTATTTACTGTGTCTAATAATCTTATAAATATTTTAAAATTTTTATTTATACAACAAATACCTGTAACTCAAACTACCTTTGAATTATGACTCACATTATTAGACACTCTTTTGTCTTGATGTTTTCATAAAAATATAATGCTTGTAATGGTCTTAATTACATATTTTGGAGGATGTAACTTTATAAATTGCCTAAAAAGTGTATAGTTGATCTTCATAACGTTTATAAACTTGAGCTAAGTAGGATAAGTACAAATTTAAAATAGGCTGACAAATATATGTATGTAGTATTATTATTATTAACTGATAAGAAAGAAGGTTTTTATAAGGTAAAGTCTTGATCCCAGAATTAAATTTAATATAGTAGAAAATAATAGATCTCTAAGAGTACTCAAATTTCAAGCTTCGAGCAGAGCTCATCATTTAAGCTCGAATCATGATAGAAAGTTGTATTTCTTGGCGTCATTTTCAAGCTTCCACTTGATTTATGTACAAATCAATTTTTTAGATGCAATGGCAATCACAGGTTATTTAATTTAGATAATATTTGCTATTCCACTGATAAATCATTTGGTAACTTAACAAATTGTTAAAATAATGTCAAATTTCACATTAATATCATAATAGAGCTCTTAAACTACCTTCAATCAATAAATTTACTAAATATGGTCGTCCATTTTGAATTATCCTCGTTTGAAGTTACATTGCCATGACAAACCACAGAAAATAACAATAGCTGAATACAATACAAAATAATTGAAAAATCATACTTTTTTTTTACTATTTTTAACCAGTCCATTTCTAAAACAATAATTTAATTTAGTTACAAACCTAACATCAAGAATATATTGTATTGAATGTTTTCGAACTTGGAATATTTAAAACCTGTATTAATTAATACAACTACAAAACTAGCACTAGTTTAGCTATAGAAGTGATTAACATATCTAGAATCAATGTTGATCAACATTGCAATACATATTTTACCAAACTTACCACATTTGAATTAAAAAAAAAGCATTTACTCTTTCATATTGTTTACTAGCAATATTATTTTAACAATCTTATTTTTCATTTTAAAGTATAAACATCAACCTTTATAAGCATTAAAGATCGATTTTAAATAAATTTTGCAATAAGATATTTTTTCTATTATATCCTACTTGAGTGTTATTCTTATTTTTAAAACAAGTTCATTTTAATTGTTATTTTTAATTTATAAACCATTATTTTTATTATTTTTATTTTTATTATATTTTTTATTTTATTATTTTACTATTTTTTTTAAATAACGTCATTCTTATTTCAAGAACATTGTGTTGTTTTCATATATTTTTAAAATCTCAAATTTTAAAGATGTTATACTTACATTTTATGTTTGTTTTGATTGATTGGTGATATTTTAAATATACTAGTTTACTTTTAAAATAAACAAATATATACTCTTAACAGTATAAAATTATGAATATACTCAAACTCGGTAGCTTTTTAAAATATTCAGCTCGAGTTTGACTCGGATGAAAAAACCTGAGCTCGCAGAACCCAATAACAAGCAAGATACAAGAATCTAAGCCAAACCTTTAACTTTGCCCACATCCAAGCAATCCTGATTTGTCTCATATCTAGGGTCAGGACTATAATTATTATATAATTTATTTGTTTTGTTAAAGGATATAATATTTCACAATGAGGCATACAGCAAGAGTAACAGCAGTTTGGAAGTAAGTCCAGAAAAGTCTTCAAGTTTGCACAGCTCAGAAAGTGTTTTTCGTACCAAACAGACCACACCATCCCCTAAACGAGGAGCATCCTTTGTAAGTGCTGTTATCAGTGCAATCCGCAACACAGCTGCTCATTCAGCATGCACACAAACTGTTGAGAAACAACAGTTTACCAGCTCACAACCTTCACAACCAGTCTCTGACACTCCAACACAGACAGGTAGGAACAATAATTATATTAGTAATAGTCAATTAAGTCATGATTTATGTTATTCTTTATTCTTTGATATTTAAAATTCATACTTTTTTCACACATCAACCTCACATTGGTTCCTTACATAAAAATATTATTTATATACTGCACTATAATGCATTTATAAAAAAACACTTAAAAAACTGTCAATAATATAAAAAAAACACTAAATGGACATATTTTTTCTGTATGAGATCACTAGAACACACATAATTTAAATTACATTAACAATTTGCTGATAATGAAATTAAATGAAAAGAAAAGCAAAAATCTAGTAATGAAGAATGAAAAACTGCCCAGTTCATAAAATTTTCCCCCTTTTGTTTCAATGCCAGAATTTTAATTTACTAAGATTTGAGAGCAAATAATTAAGGTATCATAAATCTTGATATTAAAATTCTTAATTCTTGATAACAGAAAGATTCCATTGTATCAAGGCATTGAAAAATCTATTTTGTCATCCTCATTAATGTACATTATAATAAAGTGGTGTGCAAAATCTATATTTTCAATTTGAATATTTTCTGTTAAATGTTTTATGCTTGAAAAATATTATATTGTTGTTATTTATATAACTTTATTTACTAAAATAATTTAAAAAAAAGTTTCTTTTGCACAATTGTTTGTAATATTTCAGTCTAATCTGATAAAATAAGCTATTAACACAATATTGATTCAAACTTCTCTAAGTTTTTTCATATGTATACTAATTTGTAATGTCGGTTATAATCCATGGTCAGTACACCAAGCCTTCAACTTTGACTACTCTATTTTTCTACAGACTGATTCTGACTCCTTCATAAATAGCTAAAATTTATTAATTAGTAACAACAAATTTACTACAGTAAAATGTTCAAATACAGATTAATTCATGGGAAGCCCCTTTGACATTGTGAATTCATATTAGAATACATTTATCGTTCCAAATTATAAGTTTTTATTTTTAAACCAAAGTCTTGAGTCGGTATATTTTTACCTCCGACTCCACCCAAAACTGCTTTCGATTCACACTCTAGATCCCTGACTATAACAGCTAATAATGGCAATAATTGAACATAAATTAGAATCTACTTTAGTTGTTAATAGTATTTGCTAAGCTTCTTGATTGTCAGATGCCAGAATACTTTTACAGAGTGAGGGTGAAGTTGATATTTGATTCAAAGCCAAATTGAAGCTCTCCACACAGTAATACTACAGTATTATGCAATATGATACTCATAATGCATTTGATGAAATTACCAATCTTCGTCGGGCAGAAAGTTTCACAGACTCTTACCCATAACGCTTGGTCAAGTGCATTTGTTTTATTAACCTTATCGTGGTTTCTCCTTCTCAAGGTGATTGAATGAGTTTACAGTCTCTTAAAACTAAGAATCAAATATTCATCCTGTTTATTTTAGTTAACAATTATTATGTTGATTGACAATACTAGTCATAAGTATACAAATGGAGGAAAATAATATTTTAGTGGAATACTCTAAGGAAAGACACAATTCGGCTCTAAGGCAATCTTTTAGTTATTTAAGGTTTTGATACAAGATTAGGATAAACATGAAGTCTCCATTAAATTTTTCTTTGTTACTTAAGTTTGATTTTTATAAAAAAGATCACAAAATGCCAATTTGTATTGATGAGAACTTAAAAAGCTTTAAAGGCTGCAAAACAAAAAGGCAAGTTTTGAGCTTTGTCTCTTTTTTTTTTTGGTAAACCAACTGTTGTAATGTTGTGCTTTAGACTCTAGTCCGGAGCTAAGCGAGCTTCTGGACCTTGAGAAAGACCTTTGTCTAGCTGTGGAAAGTGAGGACTATCAAATGAGCAGTGACAGTAGTGTTGGGTCCCGGCTCAACAACAGCGAGTCCCTGCAAAATCTGTCTCAGGCCATATTAGGGCGCCAACAGGTAGATGCAATGTTGAGCCAGGAACACAGTTCCTACATGCCGACTCTGACGCTGGTAGATCAAGTGATAGATGTAGACAATTTGCTGACAAAATTGCTGAAGGTACTACGCATTATTCAGCTGGATAATGACACATGCATTCAGGAACTCTATGATGACAGGTTAGTGACAAAGGGATAAGGGGGTTAGCTGATTATGTAAACAGTTATTTCTTTCATCCTCTAATGAGGGAATAAAAATAGATTGGAGTATAGTGAAAAAATGAGAAAGGTCATAAAGTGAAACAGCTTGTTTTAAAAAGACCCCTTTCTGTTTTGGTAAGGAAAGATTGTATTTTAACACTACGAGAGAAAAATTTTTTACCACTGCATCTTACTACCTATAAGAAAGATTCAAGTAAATATTTGTTTATCATCCTGTTGTATTGCAATTACTTGCTCCACATTAGATATTAAAATCATTGATACAAATGATAACAAAGGAAAAATGGCCACTTTGGATTAAATGTTGAAAAGACGATAAAAAAAAAGGCCAGGCCTACACATCGAAAATCTGTATAGCTCCTACTTTAGAAGCTGTGAAGCTTTGCAACTATTGGGGAGGGCTTGTATTACTCTAGTACTATAGCAATAGTCAAAATCTGCATTATGTGTTTTGATGTGTTTGATCATAAAGTGATACTAGTTTGTCCATGCCGCTGTGGTTGGTATCAAAACTGTGCCCGGTCATTCCTTTTATTAGTATTCCTGTGGTTAGACCAATACTGCATATTGGTTTGTTGCATGGGTAGGAACCTTGTCCTTATGTTGTTTGTAGCTGGGTCGAGCAATTTAGGATAAACCAGAATGTTGCGGAGATTGTGGAGAGGGGGGCATTTGAATGAGCACTTTTGAGAAGATTTTGTGTATGGGTGGCCCGAACCCTCAGGAAAATGTCAGGAATTTATCTAGTCCTTGGCCGGCTGGAATTGACCTTTTCTCAAAAAGTATTCTCAGGGGGAAGGGAGGAGGGGGACAAAACAAAGGGGTGCTCATGTTTTAGCAGTTACTGCTGACTCAAAGCTGTTAGTCTCTTTTGTAGACAGTCTTCTGAAGTATTTTTTCCCCTACGCAAATAATTAAAATTATTAAATATTAAACACTATTTTCAAAATAAATTAACTAATAAAAATAATTTCCATCCAAAATGTAGTAAAATTAACTAGGACCTATTTTTTTAATTATATTATTTGATATTAATTCAAAATCTAGTTATTTGATTTGATAAAAAAAAATGCTATTCACGAACACTTCTATTTTCTTTATTATGTTATTTTTGATTGTTTTTATTACACTTAGCAATATTTTTTTGGCATCTGATTTTATTGCTCACTCTGTTTATACACTTATATACTAATTACTCTAGTGTGTTAGGAATGAAGACGATTAAATTTAAAGGTGTACCGGCATATGCATGAATATAGTGGGAAACCATTTAAAAAAATCCACCATTAATACACCTGACCAAATTCAAACTAAATATCCCCATCATCGGTAGTTTAGCTTATTGCAAGAGTGGTGCCATAGACCATGTAGCCACCGAAGCTCATTTTAATAATATAGTTTTAACAAGTCTTACCATATTAGTTTGGAAATCAATATATTTTAAATCTAAGATTTTTCTAAAGGGTAATTTTAAAATTTTCTGTCCTGTTCCCATCCCAAAATAAAAATAAAAATTCTCGCCCATCCCTAATTGTGTGTGAGAGATGATGAGGTAAAGATATTGCAACCTGTGTTCACGATAAATATGAGTTTGTCTAGTCCTTCATAATACTGGGTGTTAAGTAGTATGTCATTGTAAGGTTGTTTTTTGATAAGCTCTTAATTGAATAGGAATAGGGCTTTGTTTATTGACTGTTAACTAAGTGTTTAGGATATTTTCAGTCTTTGAAAACCTGGAAAAGTTGTTGACATTGCTTGTAAAGTTCTTCTTCCTCAGAACATATAGATTTAGCTCTGGTAGCTATACGATAGAAAGTGTTTTAGAGGATGGTGGCTTTGGTGTTGATTGAAGTGTTTGTTTCCTTCATGCATTACTGTTTGGGTTAAATATGTTATGTATAAACTAGATTTTTATATAATTTATTAATGGCTGAAAATGAAAGTGACGTGCAGAATTAATTTTGCATGTTCTCTTCCTCCCCCCCTCCCCCAATACCCCGCAGGCACACCCATGGACTTTGATTTATCGTTTGGATCTGGTGACAGGCAGAATGGATCATTGTATATAAATGTTTCCAAAACTAAGGTGACAGTTCTTGTTAAGGACAGATCAGGAAATGATTGTCAGCTTAGTATAAATGAAATATTCTTAAAACATGTAAATGATTTTGTGTATCTTGGTAGAATACTCTGTTAAAATGGAAGTATAGAGGATGATATCCATGAAATGTATGTGGAAAACAGCGTATAACCCGAACGGGTAGTAAGACGCGGTGCTAAATATTATTATTATGTGGAAAACTTATATGGACAGGCTTACTAATGAATGGGTGCTAAAGGAGTGCAGTTTGAAAGGGATTTCAATGTGAAAGAAATGTCTTACACTGGTTTGGGCATATTGAGAGGGTGAGTGTGGATCAAGTGACAAATTTAATATATGAAGGTAGAGTGTGGGTCAAAAGGAAGAGGTATCCTACTTTAGATGTTGTTAAGTGTTGTAGTTGAATGTTTAAAAAAGAGAAACATCAAGTGTTTTAGGAATAAAAGAGCATGTGTAACTCATTATATGGATGTTGTTGAAGTTAAGGGCTTATGCAAAGATAGGGAAGTATAAATAAATTTAGTGAGGATGGCTCAAGTATGGAGTTGATATTCTTTGTAATTATATGCACAGTTTCTTGCCTATCTCATAGGGGAACAACAAGATTAGGTGTGTACATTGTCGGAAAAAAGTTATAAGATAACCCTTACAATATTTTTAATATTAACTAATTAATTTACTGGTCTTAGATGTTTTTCTTTATCATCTCTCTTGTAATTTTATAATAATCAACATTTAAAATAAAAGATTTATGTGATAGTAAAATTTCTGGAGCTCAAACAGTTCAAAAGTTAAGAATGTTTTAAATATTTAGGCACACAATCACAAACAAACAAAAGTTGCATATTTTTTTAAGAAAGATAAAATATAGTTTAAAAATGGGTGGACATACAGCTATGGTTTTTGATCTTCAAAGAGTATTGATATAAAGCTTTAAATTTAAAAAGAGTAAACAAAAATTTGACTTAATCCACACACAAATTTTTAGTAGTCTAATTGTTTTGAAATTGGGACAAAAATGGTAAATTTTTATGATTTTAAAGATTTTTATTGGCGACATTCAAAATTACCACCTACTATTTAGTCCTAGCATTATGTCATTTATTATGTTTATGGAAGGGGGTTGGCACACCTTTTCATCAGTTTCCTCCAATCAGCTGATTTAATTTGATCATCTTCAGGTTATTGTTGTATGCATTTTGTGTTGGTGAGTCAAGATGCAGTAAAAAATTAATGTCAGACCAAATTAAGTGGGAAATCATTGGTTTAATGAAGGCTGTTAAGTCACAAAGACAAATTGTTGATATTGTTGGAGTGTCTAATACATGGGTGCAACATACATTCAAACGCTATAATTAGTTTGGAACCATCACTAACCAGCCTAGGGCGAGCCCTCTGAGGAAGACATCTCCTAGACAAGACCATAGGTTGCTGCAGCTTTGTAAACAAGAAAGAAATGCTAGTTGCAATGATCTTCTCAGGGAGCTAAAAGGCCTGTTCAGACTACTTAAGTAATTTAGTCGAGTAGCGAGTAGCTTAGTAACTAAAATCGATGAACTGACCTCAAAAGCTTGCACTACAGTCGAGTATGAGCTACAAGTGAGTGAGCAGTGTTTCAAAATTAAGAGAATACACAACAAAGTAAATGTACTGATAAAAATTATTGCAGTGGCTATTTTACAAGAAGTGGAAGAAGAAATCAGTGTTATGAAAAAGAAAAAGCTATGGATACAAAAATGGATTCAGAGAAGAGATGAACTAAGAGCTACTAATTCTCTTCTCAGGAAAATAGCATTTTATGATACTAAGGAATACTTTGGAACTTTGAGAATGACCAAAAATTGTTTTAATTTTCTGTTGATGAAAATGCAGTCGTGGATTCAACGTAAAGATACCCATTTAAGAAGTGCAATTCCCGCAAAAACATAACTACAGGTGGTTCTCTACTCTATTGCTACTGGATGTAGATTGAGGACCCTCACACATATATTTCGACTTGGAAAATCAACTATTTCAAAATTCATTACAGAGGTTTGTGACATGATCTATGAATCATTAAAGGAAGTCATTAAGGTTAAGATTAAATAAATTACAAACATAATTTGAGAATCATTTATTAAGGAAAGAAAATAAGTTGACATATAGGTTTAATTATCAACATTAGCATTATGCATTGCTGTTACAATTATGTCATTCTATGAAATTGTAATGTTTGCTTGCATTTCTTTATTAGACATGTTGTCATTTGTAACATTACCAAAAGTGTCCGTAATATATTCTGAGTTATTAATGGATTCTTGTATCTGCGGCTCTTCGTAATAATTATTTTCTCTATATGTTGAAGCATTACTCCTATTTGGCGAGGCTTGCGAAACGTACGACGACAATGGTGTTGTAGTGAATCTATTTGGTACAGATGAGGTTCAGAGATGCTGTCGTTGAATTCTATTTATGTACAATCAAATGTGTTCTTGGGCTTGTAGTGCCAATAGCAATGGCAATGATTTAAGTTGAAGATCGGCGTGTTTACCGAAAACCTCAAACTCATTCTCTTCTTCTGTAGAGTTAGCAGCTTCAGATATTTCCTTTAACTGAGTGACCATACTAGAAAGCTGAGAAAGTTTTTTCTTTTTTGTAGGAGGTGCTTTGAGTGGAGGTGATTTAGGTTTGGGTTCACGAAAATTATCCACATCGGTGTTCTGTTCCTCAGTATCTGTACTAGTCTCAGTATGTGAACTATTTTCGCAAGGCTGGAAAATAAATAAAATATTGTTGTGATATACGCTCTGATTTCCGCGATTATTACTCATTTAAATAAAACAATTTAAATGGATTATATCACGTATGTTATTTAATTTTACATGCCGACGTTTCGAGTCCTTTGCATCACTTGTGATCACGGGGTAGACTGAGAAAATACATTTTTTCTCTGTCAAAATAACATCTGTGCAAACTACTCACTTAAAAAAAATTAATTAAAAATAAATAAATGTGTTTTTCTTAGTCTACCTCATGATCATGAGTGCTGCAAAGGAATCAAAACGTCGGCATGTAAAATTAAATGACATACGTGATATAATCCGTTTGAATTGTATTATAAAAATATTGTTATTTCTAAAGTATGAATTTATTTAATCCTTCTTTTCAGGTTCTCAACACTGCAAATTGGAAAGCAATTGAGAATGGTTTTTGAAAAGAATGGCCCTTTACTGGATGCTGTGGAGCAATCGACGGCAAACACGTCGTTATTAAAGCACCTCCAGACTCGGGAAGCTTATACTACAATTACAAAGACTCAAATAGCATTGTTTTAATGGCAATTGTAGATCATAAATATTGCTTCAGTTATATATTCATCGAATGTAATGAACGGGTTTCCGATGGAGGTGTGCTTAGTAATCATAGTTTGTATAAAGCACTAGAGAGCGGTATTCTACCTGAAGGTCACGTCCTAGTTTGAGACAATGCATTTCCCTTAAAAGAATACCTATTAAAGCCTTTGCCTGGAAATCAACTGACATTGAAAAAATATATTTTTAACTGTCGTTTGTCGCGCGCTAGGAGAATAGTTGAAAATGCTGCTTCTAGATTCCGAGTGTTTGAAAAACCGATGCTCTACAATCCTGAGAAAGTGGTCAGCATTGCAAAGGCATGTTGCGCTTTACATAATTGGCTCAGACAAACAAAATTACAGAACAATCTGTTAGAATATGCAGTAGACAATGAAAATTTAGATGCAGGAATTGTTATCGCTGGTAATTGGAAAGATGAGCCACTGCCTCAAGGGTTGGAACCACTACCAAGTTGCTTAAGCAACCATTCATCTCGATAGTCCGCAGATCTTCAGGAAAGATATACAGATTACTTTGTAGAAGATGGTTCCGTCCCATGGCAGACAAGAATGATATATTAACAACATCGAATGAAGAAATGTTTACTAATTTAATTATTGGTTGACTACGGAATCCTAAAAACCGACGAACAGACTGATTGGTGGATAGACGACCATAAATACCACTCAAAGACTTTGTTATTTCCAATTATCACAACCTATATGAATAAATAAAATTGAAATTTACTAACTAAATTACTCTCACTTTCTGTCATGATTGAATTAATATTTCGTAGAGATGCATCCATTAAACTGAACCATTTTATTGAAGGACTGTAAACTGTGTCTGTCCCGGCGCTGGAATTTTTAAAGTCCTTGATTTTTTTAAATTTCTGCGAATAGGTCCAATCAATATACTCAGCACACTTATTTAGCTATTTATGTAAGATTAAAACACCTTAAAATTAAATTTAATAATTTTACAAAGTAAACCTTACACACCATAGTACTCAAATTATTACACCCCAATCAATATACTCAGTACACTTATTTAGCTATTCGATCTGAAAAGAAACCAATTAAGTTTTTGTTAAAAAATGTCATTCTTAATACAAGCTCTTTTTGCTGATGTGTATTTTAGGAGTTCCCATGACCACCTACCGGCTTCATCATCAGACCCAAGGCAGCACACAAGGTTATAGATTTTGCCAAAACGATTCAAACAAGCCCGAACACGACGGGCTTATCATGTGTTGTTTATGAGTTCTCGTGGCCACCTTCCGTCTCCATCATCAGACCAGCTTGATGGTACCCTAACATTGCATTATCACTGAACTTACATAAGAATGCCAAATTTTGAACAGAAATATATATATTATTTTTTTTGCCTTTGTTGAAGGCGTCGATAAGTTTATGGACACCCTAATAAATATTATAAATAATATACTTGTAACAACTACCTAATTATATATGATTAAAAAAGTGAACACAAACCTGATGTTTTTAATTTTCAATTTAATCTCTTTCTCACCAAATCCAGATATGATCATTGCATTTTCCAAATCAATATACACAGATTGCTTGATTTGCTTATTTTTATAACCCGGAGATTTAACATTCCATAGACACTCATGTTCTGTATATTTCGCAACAAATTTAAAAGTTGTTTCTTCGCTCCAACAAGACGACATCCTTGTGGCAACTAATGAACTCAACTAAATCAACAGGTTCGCACTTGTTTTGTGGATGATTTAGGATGCGTTGAAGAGTGGTGGGGGGCATTACTTGCTTGAAAAAAATAGAGTAAAATGGATCGACTCGACTAAATCATTTACTAATCTATTTGACTAAAGTTTAGTTGTTCAGATACATTTAGTTACTAAAATACTCACTACTCGGCTAAATTACTAATGTAGTCTGAACTGGCCTAAAGTCGTCCTATGATAATATTAACATAACTGAACAGAATGTGTGCAACTGAAGAAATGAAGTAGGTTAGATTCCTATTTTGTAATCCTTAAACCTCTCTTAAATGAGATCCACAAAAAAGACTTTTGCAAGGAACATTTAGGGTGGCTTTTAGAAGCTTGGGAGAGAGTAAGTTTTTCTAGTTGAATGCCGCCTTGAACCTTTCCATCAACGTTAGGTTAGAGTTCACAGAATGAGAAAAGAAAGTTTCTGCTGGCCTATGTCACCCCAATAGTCCAACAAGGTGCGGATGCAATTATGATCTGGGATTTTATCACTTCAAAGGGGTCTGGAGAGTGACTGTAAGGTTGTGATTGTTGCTATGAGCAGTGACAAATAATGTAAAATTATGATTCCTTCAGCACAAAGGCTTCTTGAGGAAAATTACATCTACCAACAGGACAATACCTCGTTTCACCGATCTAAGGCAACAATTACTTGGTTTGATGCCCAAGACATTGAGCTGCTTCCCTTGCTACCACATAATCCAAACCTCAACCCATTTGAAAACATATGGAACATCATGGCATATTGATTGGCAAAGCAGATGCCTAAAAATGGAGCGGAATTGAGACTGGCAGTCCTTAGCCTATGACAACAACTGATGCGAGAATAATGTGGGAAGCTGATCCACTCCATGTTTGACAAAATCAAAGCATACCACAAGGCTATAGGGTGTCCTATTGACTACTAAACAAGATAATGTAATTTTTTTAATGAGTAAATAAAAATATTTAAATGTGGAAAAATTTTGTTTTTAATGAGGGGTCATAAACTTTTTTCCAAGACTGTATGTATCTATTAAGTAAAGATTTTAAAAAGGAAAAAAAGTTATTTGAATACTAATTCTAAGTAGAAGACTACAATTTTTTGAAAATATATTAAATTTATGAACATGATTAAATTATTTAAAAAATTGCATGACAATCCATTTGTTTTCTAATCCTTATTTATAAATAATCTCAAAATCATTATTATATATTTTATTAGAAAGTTATTGAATTACTTAAAATTTCCTTTTGTTCAAACCATCAATCAAATAATTTCATGGGTAATATCAAACCTTATCATTTGTATTAATTGCATATAACCCAAACAGGTAGTAAAGACACGGTGCTAATATTAATTAATCATTATTTTGTATTAATAATTTCATTGCATAATGTGCAATTAGTAATTGCAATGCAATAGGCTGGTAAAACAAATATTTAATTTAATATTTCTTATTCTCTTTTAAAATAATAAAATAATAAGACGATTTAGCTAAGAAAGAGATGGTGAGGAAGTATTGCGGGGGAGAAAGGTGTAATTTTTGCAAGCTCAGCCACTTGTGAGCAACAGATTTAGGCCTAAATACAATGACAAGGAAGATTAAGGAGTGATAAAATTTTATAATAAGTTGCATTGATGTCTTAATTATATCACAGGTACAGAACTTTTATCTTTATCTCAATACTTAATACATTTATCAGTTAAAACTTATATACCCGCCTCAGTGGCGTAGTTGGCTAACGCGCTTGTCGTGTTGAGCTCCACTGCTGAGGACGGGGAGATCGAGGTTCGAATCTCGGTCGGGTTCTCCCTCCACGCAAATGCGGGTTCACTTCCTCTAATTCAACCTTCCCAATTCCTAATCCATTAGAGTAATTAGTACTAAAGCATATAACCCGAACGGGTAGTAAGACACGGTGCTAAATATTATTATTAGTTAAAACTTATAAAATTATTTTAATTTTCTTTCTTTGCGTCACGTCTTACTATTCATTCAAGCTATCTGCATACTCACACTAATTGGCTTTGAATGAGAAAGTAAAATTTAAGGGAAATGTAGCAACATTTTCAAGGAGGGGAGAGGGAAACAATTTAGAAGCAAATACCAGCAGTACACCTGCATCTTTTGCAAAACTGACATCTTATACCATAAGATCATTAAAGTAAGTTATTTTAATATTAATGTCATTTATTGATTTTGCTTGTTTTTTGGTTCAGTATTTATAATGAAATTATAATCCGACCACTTAGCTCAATCGTTAGCGTGTTTGTCTACTGAGCCAAGGGTCCTTAGTTTGATTCCCGGCGTGGCTGAAAAATTTATCATTGGTGAATTTTGGGTTTCCCCTTTCATAATGATGAATTAACTTGCGAGGACTGGATGTTGTGCCTGTCATAGTCTTAAGTTTAAACAAATTTGCTCATAATTTAGCTTTTTGTATTTGAAGAGAGGAGTCTTTTTAGTGCAAGCTTTAGGTCTGGGCACACTTGGGAGTTCCCAGAAGCCCCACATTATTAAAGGTTGTGTTAATTAATCCTTGCTTTGAATACAGTGTGTTTGTTTATATTTAAACATTGATTTTGTAATAAAAATTTTGTTTAAAGTACCATTAAATGATAAATCTATAGGTTTATTTTATAGAGCATTTACATTTTTATTCCTGTGGGTTGGTAGGGTTGGTAGAGGCTCAGTTAGTTGCTTTCTCCATGTGCCCACAATGTGGTAAAAATGACCCTGGATCTGCAAAACTTATCTACTTTGAACTCCCTTACCATTTTTCTAACTAAATGTTGCTGCTATTGAAGTGTGATATGAACTGCTAATTGTAAATTTAACTGGAACTATCTTTAAAATGCTGTAGCACCAGTTAAAATGTGAAATTTTTAATTTAAACTCAATGTAATATAAGTCCTCTATTTTTAACAAAATAAACTAAGTGCTAAGTTAAACAGTTAATATACTGTCCAGTCCATTGTGGGAATTGCAAATTACCCGCTTCGATAGCCGTGTGGTTTTAAGGTGCCACTCTCGCAATCGATTGGATTGCCAAACTAGTAGATATTGGATTTCTCTCCTGGTCGGGTACATTAACGATGGTTTTTCCTAAATTTTTCCCCCTCTCTCTCCATGCAAATGTGGGTGCACTTTAAATTAAGTCTTTCTAAACCAAAAAACATTAATGTAATTAATACATAGGCTAATAACCTGAACTGGTAATAAAATGTAGTGCTAAAAACATAATTGTAAACTATATTTGTTAATTATTATTTGACAGGTAGATTAGGGTTGGAATTCTGGTCGAGTCTACTGAAGTTGGTTTTCTCTTAAATGGTTTCCCGCTCACCTTCCATGCAAATGCGAGTAGAATACCTCTAAAATGCTTCCTTCCTCAACTTTACCCCTTTAGATTAATGGTTTTATGTATGTGTGTGTGTGTGTGTCTGTCTGTCGGTCCTGAACAAGTAGTAAGATGCAGTGATAAAATAGAAAATTTTATATATATATATATATATGTATGTATATTTTACTGTCAATTAACAGTCTGTGTATGTACCCAAAATATAATGAGGCGTGGTGACAAAAAATTAATATTAATGGTCTGAACTGTGAAAAATAAAATTTATAAGTGTTGTTGTAAAGTCCATGTTGTGAAGTTGATATGATTCTTGTTGTGTGCAGACTTCAGCTGTCAGAGCAAATGAATCAAAACCAAGAAAGTAGACTAGAAGAGACACGTCATTTGAATGGAGCAGTGGCTAAACTGAGAAAAGAACTACAGGAAGCTAGGGCAAAGCTTCAGACCACTGTATTTGAAATAGACAGAGCACACACTGAGGCTCACAGGCAACAGGATACTGTGCAGGTACTACTTTACTTTCAGCATTCTGATGGGATTTTAGATACAAACACTTAACTTATTCTTACTCTATATCTCTCTCTCTATATATATATATATACATATACATATACATATATGTCCATTTACATGTTCCTATCTAAGTGTCCTGCCACTCTTTACATATTTCCTTTTTCTCCCTTTTGTGTATTTTTGTATGTAGTAGAGTAGATAAATGTATAGAGTGTAAAATATCTTTGAAGTGTGATTGAGGCAAATGGTCGAAGTAGAGATAATCTATTAAGAAGATGACAGCAGGGGGAGATGTTTTACAAATGCATAAAAGATCTCTTATATAAAAGAGAAGTGTCCTTGAATTGAAAGGAAGTGCTATATACAGTGTACTTGGTTCCCATAGTTGCATATGCAGCAAAAACTTTTGACATTGGATGTGTGGGAAACCAGGAAAATGGAGGTCATAGGAATGAAATTTTTGAAGCACACTAGCTGTCACCAGGAGGAACAAGATTAGAAATGAAGTTGTCTAGAAAAGTGTTGGCATACAGGGAGTACATGGGATGGTAACGTAATGAGTATGGAAAAGGAAAGAATCCCAAGGAGAAGGATGGAGATGAAAGATGTAAGAAAAAGACTGCAAGGGAGCCCAAGAAAGAGATGGAAGGAGCAGATGACGGCAAGTGTGTGACTGAAAGCGGAAGATTATGTAACATACCCCCAGCATTTCCCACCAAAAGAAATGACAGACAGAGGTTGGCACAAGAGAGTTATAATTTATTGACAAAAACAAGATACAACTCATTGGGGGAGTGGCACATAGGAGTTATAGAAAGAGCCCGCAAGCCAGAAGGGCTGCGAAGCACAAGGGATACCACCAGGGCCTGAAGGGCCTTACAACAACAAAAGCAACAGGCGGCCCCTTGGAATCAGCCACCTTCAAAATGGCGTCTGCATAAAACGGCAACAAAAAACCCTAACAAATTGGTCTCCAGTTTACTAACAACATATCATACAAAAAGGGCCAATTGTCAATATGAGCCGAGGGACAATCCCTCCTCATGATTTTCAACATAGAGCGAGCCAACAGCTCACGCCCTAAATAATGGCACTAACCCTATGCTATTATTTTACATTTGTCTAAGTTTTAAATACACTCGAGAAAACCAAAAGTTTAAATGGCAAATAATACGTCCTTAGAGACGCAAGCCCTGGGCGGCCCGCGGCCCCGCAATTAATTAATATACAAAGATATACACTAGAAAAATATATACAAAGAACTAACCTAACTCTATCACCTAACATGGCGTCCAAACAATAATGGACTTTGCCGCCGACTGGCGGTTCCACATTTCTCTAACCTTGGCAAAAACAAGGCGGCAAATATAAATAATCCTCACATTAAAGATTTAAATATGCCAGAGGAGACCAGACGTCTATAAAGAAAGCCTAGCCATAAGGGCTGACGAAATGTATAGTTACAAAGTTCTTTGGTGATAGATATAAACAGAATTTTGAAAAGTAGAAGATTAAAGCCAAAATGGAATTTGGAACTTAGTGTCGAGCCTACAAAAGTTAGGCTGCTTACCCTCGAAAGCCCGGAGCGTAATCTGTGTCCTCTCTCCGGGCTCACGCCATTATATACAATCAGAGAAACCATGTGCTCTCAGAGCAAGGAACAAACACAAGAGGGGGGGGGGATATTCTAGAATGATCTCGATAGCCAATGAGCGAGGTAAGCGCATTGAAAAATAGTCCGTGGAAGTATTTTATCTGCATTGCGGCAGAACGACGCGCGCATACTTGTAGTCACTGTCTTCCACTTGGGCGGAGTGGTGGGGGAGGGGGAGCTCAACCACACGCCCGGCGATGAGGTAAGAAGCTCCGGTTCAGTCGAATGTTGATATTGTGATGACGAGCGTCTCCGGCGTGTATTGTAGTGGAGTCGGAACGAGTCAAGTTGGGCCGCCCTGGTGAGAGTTATCATTTCTTCTATGTTAGGTTGTGACTAGGTTACAATTAGTATTACCATTTTTCATTTAAAATTATTTATATTTGCATTATGTTTTAATCGGAGAGCTAATCGAGTTATGTTAGAATAGATTTTGTTTGGATACAATACTATCGCTGTTACAAGCAGCTTCTTCAGGTTAAAAGACTAAACTACTGCTCTTGGTTGTACTGCAAGGCTGCTCGCAGTTTATTTTATTTTCTAGAATGCACCATATAGATAGCAGAACTAGATAGATGAACTAAATACTTGTATTACATATTATTATTTTGAGATACAAATGGTTAAAAAAAATCATTAGAAAGTGTACTGTCAAATTATGAAATTATTAGAAAGTGTGCTGTTAAAAAGGATAGGAGTTAATCTGATGTTTAAGTTAGGGGCCTGTCTGAATTTGGTGATATATTGCTAAGCTATTTCTTATATTCTTAGCTGTAAAGCGCTGCATATTTCTAAATTGATTTAATTAAGCATCTTGGTGTGTATCACTGACTTAAATTCAGATTAGAGGCTTCAGAATGTGATGAACAATCTTTTCTTAATTTTTCATATTTGTGGAAAATTGTAATGTCCACTAACATTTTTTTCCTTAATATTAAAGTTGTGAGACCAAAGTAATAAACTTAGCAATGATAACATTACATTTGTTAGATTGTTACTTTTACAAACTAGCTTACACTCAAACTTAAAATAGTTCTTAAAAATGTGTTTGTGTATCTTTGTGTATCTTTTAGTGTTCTATCTAAACAATTTCTACTTCATTATCATCAAGGTAAGTGTGCTAACTATACCTTTTAATATAAACCATGATTTGGCCTAGTGTTCTATTCCAAATAAACTTAAAATTAATCAATTATTGATGTTTTAGCATGGTTATGTGGTATCTTTGTCCTTAAAAAATAATTTTAAATATTTTATTTAGGTGGTAAATTTTTCTATCACTTATTAATTTATTTTATGGATGGGCATGAACCACTTTTTCAATTTTAGACAAGAATATGGAAAAAATATTGAGACGCGAGAACAAGACAAGAAAACTTCCTTTAAAGTACAAAAATGTAAATTATGTTTATTAAATTACTTATTTTTACATCCATTATTGTTTCCACCTGTTAACTGGTTCATTTTTTTTTATTCAAGCCATTTATTCTCCATTACTGGCTTGCTAGGGCTGTTGTATTATGGTAAAGAGCCTTTTGACATTGGGCCAGACCCTTGCATTGGATTAGCTAATAGTTCATTCAAACATTAATGTAATTAATAAAATAGTGATAGTTGCAATCTATAGCTTATACCATTTATATTTTAATTTTGTAGTGTAACAATTTATAATGTCAAAGCTTGATATTGAAAAACAATATATATAAACAAATAATTTCTTAATGAAGGCTGTTTTTGGCGAAAAGTGTGGCCTATTTTTGAGTCTTTACAGTATTATTAGAAATAATAAATTCTCTGTTTAGCTAGTGAATTTATTTTGGCAGCTATTTACTTTTTCATTTGTTTTCAAATTTCCTAAATTTTCAGGATTTATTTTTAACTCTCGCACATACCTAATTTATTTAGAATACAACATGTTTGTTTGTGTTTCTAATGAAGTTTTTGATCACAAGTGAGCAAGGCAATGTGCACCAATTCATGCATTGCTTTCCTTGTCAAAATTTTGTCCAGAGTTAAATATTTCAATTGAAACTTGACATAATTCTTGGTATATATTTACTTTTCATTGCTTGTTATCGCATAACTCCAACTAATTATGAGAGTTTAAGGAAGTTATATTGGGGCTCATTGTAAAACCTGAAATATTAAGACCGGACCAGGAAATAATGCCCATACAGTGCTTTCAAACTGCATGTAAGCAGGACTGGGGGAGGGTGAGGACTGTACTGTACCAGCATCAAATTCTAAATTAGGATAAATTTGTGCTTCGCCAGATGAATCGTCTTACAGAGAAACTGATTTTAAAATTAAAATAAAATTGAACATTGTTATGATAAGATAAGGCCTACACACTTACCAGAAAACTATAAGCTTCAAAGTTCACAATTAAAACATAACAAAACACATACAAAGAGTAAAGAACAGACGGGCCTATGGCACCATGGATAGATGTTGGTCATGGGCACTTTGAGTTTTTGTTTGCTTGTCGAAGCCTAAACCTTTTTTTGAATCAAGAAACAGGCAACAACAGAATCTAAATGACCATAATCAACCTCTAGGCTTACTGCTATGGTCAAATCTGTTTTTCACTCTCTTCTGCTGAAGAAGGGGACTGATATACCCCAAAAATTATAATAATGTGTTTTGTTCTCTTTTAGTTGTGAACTTTGAGGCTTATAATTTTCTGGTGTGTAGGCCTTGCCCTTCTATCCTCTTTTAAATGTTCAATTCAATACAGTGTTTAGCACCATTTTCCTTTTGTTTACAAAATAAAATAAGGGTGGGAAAATAATGAGCATTACAAGATGAGGTTTTGAAAAATTACATGTATTGTTGGTTGACTTTTATAGGATAACTTATATTAGTTGGGTTGCTGAAGAATAAACTTGTATGTTTATGTTTGGAGTAGGTTTTACAGGGGGTGTGGATGGAGGGAAATGAGCCAGAGATTTATTTGGATTCAGATTCTAGAAGTTAATATCTTAACACATATACTGCGCAGATTGGCCAGCTGTTGCTCTCTGAAGACATTTTGTATATTTTTGGGGGATTGAACTATGGTTAAACCTGTTTTTAAGAGAGTAGGTATTTAGATTGTAAAGTCCAGGATGGTACCATTGTTTTTCCTGTTGTTCTTAAAGCCTATCATTTTTAGCTTATTCTATTTGATTACTCATCGATGTTTTGGGGTAACCTCTGTTAATAGAAGCTTGTTGCAGTTTATAGCTGTAAATGTAAAGATCATTGCTATCAGGCAGAAAATACTTTTGTTCTAATGGGCTATGTGGAAATGTGCGTTCCTTGTTCATTGGGTGGCATCTGTAAAAGTATTATTGCTGGTTGGCATTCATAATGTTGACGGTTGTTTTTGGTTTCCCTGATGGAATATGATGTCAAGATCCAATATAGTGTTATATCTAAACAATTTATTTTACAGCATGAGTGCGTTGGCTATCTCTCTTAATTTTAACCATGATTTAGCCTAGTTCTTTATTCCAAATAATCTTTATATTTGTCGTGGTTGATTTCTGGCAAATTTTAACAATTTAAAATCACTTTTCTTATATAAAAAACTAATTTAAATATAATTTTGATAGTTATATTCATAGAAGGCCATTGATGACGGCATACAAACTGTGTTTAGTTATGTTAATGCACATATGTTTATAAAATAAAAACTTTGGTTTTCAAACTAATGATTTGTATTGCTCTTTTTATAATCAAAAAGTCAATTTATTTACTTTGGTGAACAGTTATAAGAAGGCACACGTTTGAATATAATACTTTTTAATTTATTATTTTATTTCCTGTTCTATAATATCTATTATTGCCACAAACATGAAACAAAATACTTAATAATTTAATTAATATATTTTTTAATTAAAATTATACAGTAATCTAAAGGGAAGTATTTTAAAAGTATTTTTAGAAATGTATATTAACACTTTTGATTGATAATATAGTATTACTAATAAAATAATAATTATTTACTCATAGGCTAACATTAGTAACTTTCAACCAATGTTTGCAATAACAATCTTTTGCGGTCAACTATCACCACTTCAGTGGAGAATCAACTGTCAGTTTAGAAAAATCCCTCTATCCTTCCACCATTCTTCCTCCTTAAATTACTTCCATTCTTCTCCTCTCACTTGCACACTTTATGTTATCTGCACCTCCTATCTCTTTCTTGGTCTCACTTGCAGTCTTTTTCTAACAGATTTCATCTCCATTTTCTTTTTTATTCACTCCATTTCCATCTTCATTACATGACTATACCATCTCAGCCTTGCTTCCTCTAATATCTCACGTATTTCCTGTACCTTCACTTTTTCCCAGATAGCTTAATTTCTTATCCTGTTTCTCTGCTGACAGCTAACATGCTTACAAAATTCATTCCCATGACCTCCACTTTTCTAGTCTCTCTGACTCTCTCTTGTGCATGCTTTTTATGCATACGAGGGGGTGTCAAAAGTTTCAAGACTAGTTCTTTAAAACAAAAACAGAGTGGAGCATGGGGATGCATGTGCTGGTGTGATGATCGGTGACCTTCATATGTCAGTAGGACAAGTGACATCATTCTGTGTAGACCCGTGGCTGTGTTATGTTTATTTGATGACGTGCACAGGTGCATTTGCGATTATATTATGGACCACAAACTCAAGCAGTGAGTGGACAACAAATGTTATGCCTTACTCAGAAAATCTAGAACGGAGACCTTCCAAAGGATGCAGAAGACTTTGGCAATGAATCAATGAACAATCCAGTGTGTGTTGAGTGGCACTCGTGCTTCAGGAGCAGCAGAACAATACTGAAAGACTAAGAGAGATCAGGGCGACTTTCCACTAGCACAAACCCAGAAATTCGATCTTGGTGATGGGACTCTTCCACTGCAAATATTGTTGTTTGGTCTCAGGGTCGTAACCATAGATCCATCTCTATTCTCCAGTGATGATCCTCAAACTTGAAGGCTGTTTCATTCAGGGCATGTTGACGGAGTTCTTGACAAACTTAGGTGCGGTACTCCTTCTGTTTGGGGTTCAGAAGCCTCGGTACAAACTTGACAGCAATGCAGTGCATGTTAAAAATGGTTGTGAGGATTGTCCGCGCTGATATGTATGACACATTCATGATGTCAGAAATGTTCTTATTGGTTATCCAGCGATCCTCACACACACATTGCCTAACTCTGCCCACAATCTCCGGGTTTGTTCTCATGGAAGGTCACTCTGACCTCTCTTCGTCTTTCAGTGATGTTCTGCAGCTTCTGAAGCGTGAGTACCACTCAAAACACACCGGACGGCTCGTAACTTCATTGCTGTAAGCCTGCTGCATAATTTGGAAGGACTCCGTTCCAGATTTTTCGAGTAAGACGCAGATTTTGATGTTCGCTCGTATGTGAATATGGGTACTACAAATATCATTCTATACAACACTTCCCTACATTTCAAAGGCACTTCTTTTCTCAATAACAGCTCTTTTACACAGCTATAGAACAACTTCCCTGCTCCCCTCTTTTTACTAGATCCTTTCTCAACTTTACTCCATCAAACTTTGGAGCTTTACAAAGCTTTATTCTCTTCATGAAGAATTAGCAGAAGAGTAGGGAGTAGGTGACGGTTTAGGAGTAAGTTGTCAGACTTCTTTGCTAGGCTGGAGGTCCGGGGTTCAATCCACAGTCCCGGTACAAATGTATCTGATTGCCAAATCCTTCCTTCTCCTCTGACAAGACATGTGTTAATCACAACTTTTGAATGTGTGGAATACCAGGCCTCCACCGTGGTTCAGATCCCATGTTAAACTGTAGGTCCTCTATTTAATCTCACAAATCACCCTACCATTACACATTAGCGTAAGTGGGTATAACCCGAATGGGTAGTAAGATGTGGTGCTAATAATATAAGAGTAGGGAGTGGGTCTCATCTGACAAGAGTTGGAGGATGCATTAAAGAGGAATGCAGGAGAAGCAGGAATAAAATGATTGTACAGGATGCTGAGAATTATATGAAAGAACAGATTACCAGAATATTGAAAGAAGGGAATTAAAGTACCAATTTTTGAGATAAGAGACAGGAAGAGATGTAATAACTATAGGGGAATGCCACTGATAGTCCACTATACAAAATCTTATGAAAAGGCACTAGAAAAGAGAATAATAAGATAAATTAAAGAAAGGTCGAGAAAAGAACAGCACGAATTTAAGGAACAGTAGCTTACAATATACTTGATCCTCGCTATACGACAGCTGATGGAAAAAAATTATTAAATTGGGAAAGACTTGGTAATGGTATTTATGGATGTGGAGAAGGCATATGATAATTTTAATAAAAACAAATTCTAGAAAGCGCAGGAATAGGCTAGGGTGGAAAGAGGAGTTGTAATGAGGGTGAAGAGTATGTTTGAGGATAACATAAGTTGTGCTAGGCTGGAGAAGGAGTGGACAGAATTGCTCTAATTAAAAAATTGAATGAAGCAGGGGAGTACTCTCTCATCACTACTTTTTGTAATATATATTTGGAAGAATTTACAGGAAAGGTTGCTAGAAACATATAATAGGAATGAACTTTATATGGCTTTTACATTGAAAAGAAAAACACAGTTCACATTTTACACTGCTGTCACCAGACAAAGAGGTAATGGCAGCCTCTTGAAGAAAATCGACCGTTACCACCCAATCCCCCGACCTAGGTTTAATTATATTAGAACTCATAAGGGAGGAGAGGGAAACACAATAATGAAAGATTGATAGGTGGTCTAAAGATTATGGTGTTGAAGAAGGTACAAATATGTTTACTTGTTTATTGTCTGACAGTTTAGTTCAGTCACTAGCACATCTGTGTACTAGGTCTAGGGTGCCTGATTTGATTCAAACCAAAGCTGACAAATTTATCTTTTGTAAAATTGAAATACTATATCCTGAGTGTAATCGTTGCGTCTATTTTAGAGTTAAACTATAAGCTCTGTGTTAGTTTAATCATTTGGTTCAGAAATTACAAAATAGCACTTTATATTAAAAATAAAGTCAGCTGGTATACATGTGTGCTTATTTGCTGTTTTCAATGTTTAAGATACTAGCAATATTTTCATTTCTCAATTATAAATGTGTTCTGGTGTTTTGTGCACAGATCCCTCTGCTACAGGAGCGATTGTCTGAAAAGGAACATCAGCTCACTGAGTTAACTCAAAAGTTTTCTAATAGTAAACAACTCCTTAGTGAAAACCTTCACCAGGCATCCCTGGAGCTGCGACGACAGTATGAGGCAATTGATGCAGCCCTAGAGGTAATAAACATATTCTCACTCTTATGAAACTAACTAATTAGCAACAAACAGTTGAAGGAAAAACTAACTTAGAAACAAAAGGTTATACTTACTATTAATACCGTTCACTATGGTTTATTAATTTTTGGTGATCATTAACTTGGCTGCTAGTATTCATAGAACTCTTAAAGTGGTTTAAGGATGTGTTCATAATTTATGAATAGTATTTTATACATTTAGATCAAAGCATTTAGAGATGGTGGAAGGGCACCTTTTTATTATGTACATGACATAGCTTTTTATTTTTAATCTGTAATAGTTCACTTAAAATAACTTAAACGAAGAAAAAAGTGTGTCAAAAAGCCATAGTTAAATATGTTACTAACTATATTTTTATAATATTTATGAAATAAAGTGCATTGAGTAAAAACAATTTATAATAAATAAATAAAATGGTAGAGCACAAATAAATGTAGAAACACTAACATCTATTACACACACTTAGATATTTTGATTTTGTAATAACATCAATATATTGAAGTGTGTGTAAAAATGTGTTAGTGTTTCTTCTTTTATTTGTGCTCCATTCCATTCCTAATATTTTATAATTTTATTTATTTCTAAAAATATTTTAGCCAGCAGGGGTGTGTGAAGTCTACTTCTATATTCAAAGCTAGCTCAAATTGAATATAGGAAATATTTTCAAAGCTTGAATATTTTTTGTTGTTTTTTTGAACAATTTTTTTTTCTTTCGATGTTGGCTATTACCACAACATTCATTTAATCTATTTTAGATGATTTTTCATATGAATATTAATTTGTAATGTACATAACATCTCAGAATGACAGTAATTGTACATAACATGATTATTTTAGCTATCACTATTTTCATTTGCGAAGCTTCATAGTTGTTGAAGCGGAGTTGAAGCTGATAATTTTTTCAAAGCCCAGTCGAAATTATGAAGCTTCCCACACCCTTATTAACCAGCTATAGTTTACTTATAATTAATTTTAGTATATTTTTTTACTTAAAAAAAAATTTAATACCATCCAAGTATATAATTTGTTGTATAACTTTGTAAAATATTGGGTTCTAGTATTTTATTTGAACTTTCTTGGTGAGCATTTTATAATGTTCTCAAATATAATTCCAGAAATTAAAACACATATAAAAGTTAAAACACTAACACACATTCACAAACATCTATTATTTATATAACACATGTCATCTTCCTCACAAAGTATAAGACAACAAAGTGTGCAGCAACTATGCTTATCCCCAGGAAAAGCTTGAGAAATAATGTGTGTGCGAATATGTATTACCTAAGGTTCAATATAAAACTCAAATATGCATGACGAAAAGAGAATTATGGTGTTCTAAAACAAGGTGTTTAGGAAGATAATTGATCAGAAAATGTTGGGAAGTGGAGGAAGTTACACAATGATGAATTTCATACCCTGTACTCATAAGACATTGTTAGGATAACCATATTTCACATATTATGTTAAGTAGAACATGCAGCCCAAAAGGAAGAAGTTTTCATGGTACAGGGAGGGTGTCTACCAATACTGTAAATGCTGGAAATATACTTGATTTTATTTTTAATACTGGAAATATACTTGAATTTTGAATCAGATACTAGAAAAAATATTAAACCTCTTCTCATTGATTGAAATGTTGGCTATGGTAGTTTTAATTAACATATTGAGACCCCTAATATTCATATATTGAACAGTGCTGATATCTTGTTATAGTTTGACCACACCTGGATTACTTCCCCTCTGGTGTGTCTTGTCTGCTACATAGGTAGTTGATCTCCCTTGTCTATTCTTACTCTCTACCCTAACCACCTTACCTCCTCTACATACTAGAGGAATAAATAAATGTTTATTTTGACTACACTAGCATTCCAATGGCACAGTATCTTATCTGTTGTGTTCTTCACTTCACCCCTTCACCTCCCCCCCAGAAAAAAGCTGTACATTTCCCAAGCTTAGCTAATGTGAGTACTTTGCAAAGCCCTATTGTTTATCTTGTTACCTTTGTGTATAAAATTAAATGAGTATACTCAGAGGAAAAACTTCTTTATAAGGTCCTCTTACAGGCTTCCATTGCAAGAATAATTTTCATTGTTAACGCATTTGAAAATTCTTCAAGTAGAAATGTTTGATGATTATGACAGACATAACCCTAACTTTGTATCATTTAATACTTTTGAAATAGGGATTGTTCTGAAAAGCTTTTATATATACTTTTTTTTATATAAAATATACTGGAATTTCAAGTCTAGTAGACACCCTGATGTATTGTTTGGCAGCTCACTGGAAATATCTAGACACAGATGGGGAGGATAACATTAGAATGGATATTTGATTAAACATTTAAATAATGTTAAAAGGGCAAGTACCTCACACTTACCAGCTAATTATAAGCCTCAAAGCTCACAATTAAAACACAACAAAACACATAATTATGAAAATGTTTAATTTAATACCGCTGTTTGGTGCCCTTTTTCTTTGTTTAGGATGGACCTGAAAGAGATAGGGTGTAATGAGGTAGACTGGTTAGAACTAGCTCAAGAAAGGAATAGTTGGCTTACTTCTCTTAAGTGCGGCAATGAGCCTATAAGTTCCTAATGCCATAGAGTGAGTAAGAAAGTAAATGTTTGGGTTTTATTAGATTTTCATGGCCATTACTCTCTCCCAAAAGTAATATGAACTCAGAGGTGCCAGGAACTTTTTTGTTTGGAGTAGGTTCAAGTGTGAAATTGTTGCTTACATTATAGAGATGTTTGGCGAAACATTACTAGAAATGGAAACAAAATATTACTCAATCTTTGGAATGTCTAATCAAATATTAATAATATTACTAAAATTCGGATTTTAATTAATCTTTCAAAATTTATCTGGTTTAAATCCCACCGTTTTCTAATGGCGACTCCAGTTTTCAGCACTACAATTCAATATCCTGTTTGAACAATTTTATCTTTCTAGAATTTGGAAGGATACAAATTATTTGTGCACTCGATTCAAAATTTGGGGCTAGTCCATATATTTCTCCCTACTTTGCTAATTTCTGTGACACGTCTAAACTCCTATCTTTTCAATTTTCAATAGTAAACCAACTACTTAATTTACTTTTTGGTATCAAATATCTCACCAATTCTCCTAATTAATTATTCACAAAATTCTGATGCTATTCAAGGTTTTTAGAATAGAAGGTTGCCTTGATCAGGCATTTTTATAGGGTTGGTTTGGTATGGTGTGTGACATCACCATATGACTGCGCAACAGCTTCACCAGCCATATATTTCAATATCTTATGGGGGGGTGGGGGTAACAACTCTAAATTTAATTTAGAAACACTTAGTTACTTGGGCATCTTTATGGCATCACCATAAACTGTTTCCAGCTGGTGGCCGGACTGTTTAGCAAAATTCCTCCGTCTTCCTCCTTCCTCCCACCATTCCTCCTCCTTCCTTCCACCATTCCTCCCTCCTCCTTTAATTGCTTCCATTCTACTCCTCTCACTTGCACACTTTCTGTTATCTGCTCCCCCATCTCTTTCTTGGCTTGCCTTGCATTCTTTTTCCTACAAACTTTATTTTCATAATTTTCTTTAGTATGCTCTTATTTTCCATCCTTATTACATGCCCATACCATCTTATTGACAGCATGCTCAATACAAAGCTCTCCCATGGCCTCCATTTTACTAGTATCTCTTGTACAAGTTTCTGCTGCATATGTGGCAATGACTACAAAGTATACCCTATATAGCACTTACTTGCTCTTCAAGGACACCTCTCTTCTCCATAGCAGGTCTCTTACACACCTAACAGAGAACATCTCACTATGTTGTTCTCTTATTATATATCATCTCTACCTCAACCCTTCATCTGAATCACACTTCCAAGATATTTTACATTCTGTACCTTTTCAACTAGATAGCTTTATTAGGCCTTATTCTCTTCCTTTTCATTGCAATCACTTCACACTTCATCCTGCTAAATTATATTCCACACTATTTCACATCCTCATTCCATTCCTTTATCTATTAGTGTATTTCCTCTTCCTTCTCTGCTCATATCAAGTTATCAGCAAACATCATGGCTTTCATTCTTTCCTCCCAGAGTTTTCCTGCCACTTTGCTCATGACATTTTTCATTGCCACTGTAAATAGTATTGGTGAGAAAACACTCCCCTGATTTACTCCATTTTTTGTTTGGAGCCACTCTCTCCACCCATCCCGCATCTTAACACAACTCATGTTATCCTCATACATGTTCTTAACTATCATTACAACTCATCTTTCCACTTCATCCTTCTCCAACATTTTCCAAACTTTATTTCTATCCACACTACCATAATATTTCTAATTTACCTAGTACATAATACATCATAACATTGTATTTGCTAGAAATGTCTTACTTAATACTCCAGTGTGTGCAAACATTACAGGTATAATATTATAATGTGCATACTATTAATTCAAAACTATTGTTGTATAATAACAAAATTAATTATAAATATTAACTAACACCACATTTACAGGTAGTATCAAGAAGATTGTACAATCTAACACTTTCAACATATTATTAATTTAATATTAAAATAATAATTAAGATTTTAACTTGAGATGTGTAAGACTTGAAAATTCAAGATCAAGGTGATAAAAAATAATGTTGATTCCTTCTCGAAAGATTAAAATGATTCTTGCAAATCTGAGAAATTTGAAATAAATAAAAAAGCAAATAATTGACCAAATACATTTACAGACCAAACAGAGAATCTATTATTTTTAATAATATCACCATTCAACAACAATTTAGTATCTGACATTATACATAAATTCTTATTAAGATTGATTGATATGCTGAACTTAAATATGTTATTAAAAATGTCCTGTCACCTATGGTTTTTATGATACAATTCACTTTAATTATAAGCCTTAATACAGATTTCACACTTTTCCATATCCCTCCATACAGTTTTTTTTACATAAAACACAATTTATTAGAAAATAATAAATAAATGAATCAAATGAAATGGATATGTTGAAGAAGAAATATTACAACTCACAAGTGCAGGATATAAAAGGATTGGGGGGGGGGGTGAAGATTCAAGAAGAGGGGTTACCTGTTAAAACAAAGTCAAGGCCGGGCATTCAAGCATCAACAGCTTTGCAGAGTGTATGATGGTGTAAAATTCCTTTATTTGCATGTTCTTTGCTGTTCTCAGTCAGTTTAGTGAATAGTGCTATCAAAAATATGTCTGCTTTTAAATTAAGTGATTTTGTTAAGTATGTGGTAAGTTTACACCAAAAACTCAACAGCAAACTATTTTAAGTTTGATTGAAAAGTCCTATAAAATTTATTTTGGCTGTATACTTGTCAATCAAGATAATAACTGGCCCCTCATATTTGATGTACATCGTGTGCCATTACTTCAGTTGAGTGGTTGAATGAAAAACGCCGTACTATACTTTTTTTGTTCCATTGATTTGGTGTGAACCGAAAGATCACTGCACTGACTGTTATTTTTGTCGACCAAAATTTCTGGATATTCAGGCACAAACAAACATACCATTAGGTATGCGAATGTATCCTCTCCATTGATGCCTGTGCCTGCAACTCCTTAAAATTCAACATATATGGAAACATTAGACAGTAAAACAGATAAAACTGTAATTGCTGAAGAATATTTTCCTGAATCTAATGTAAAAATGCCGCACCTCATTGAACAGAGCTTAGTGATATACCGGCTTCTTGAAATTTTAACCTTTTAGCTTAAGGCATAAACATTTTAAGTTTCAGAAAGTAGTAACCAACTATTGTTTAAATATTTTGGAATGCACAATTTGTTTCGTATATGTATTAATGGCTTGATGCTGGAACTTGGACTCCATAATCCTGAAGAGTGACGTATTTACATAGATTCATCTAAAGCTAGTCTGAAAGCAGTTTTACTACATAATGGGAATAAAGTTCCATCCCTACTCCTTACTCGCACAGTTGGAATGAAATAAATATATGAACGTATGACAACACTGCTAGAGGGAATAAAGTATAAAGATCACATATAGCAAGTTTGCAGGGATTTAAAAGTGGTTGCTTTGCTTCTTGACCTACAAAGTGGCTTTACAAACCATTGCTCTTTCCTTTGCCTTTAGGGTAGTTGAGATACAAGAATCCACTATTTAGTGAAAGAATGTCCGAAACTTCAGGGATTTGTAGTCAGTGAAATAAATGTAAACCATCCTCCCATGGTTGGTCCTATGAAAATTATTTTGCCTCCCCTTCATATAAAGTTTGGGTTTATAAAAAATGTTGTTAAAGTACTAGATAAAGACATCCGAGGGGTCTTTCATTTTAAAGAAATGTTTCCTAAGTTGAGTGAAAATAAATTAAAGGTGGGGATATTTATTGGCCCTCAGGCCTCAGATAAAGAAACTACTTTAAAGACCTGACATTTGATGCAAGGTTAAATGACTTTGAATTAGTTGCTTGGATGGCTTTCAAGGCTGTTATTTCTAGAATTTTTGGTGACATAAAAGATCTCATCTACATCAATTTGGTGGACAATCTTTTAGAGAGCTATATAAACTTGGGTTTTAGGATACCCTCGAAAATTCATTATTTTACACTCCCACCTTGATGTTTTTCCTGAAAATTTGAGTTCTGTTAGTGATGAACAAGAGGAACTTTTTCATCAGGACATTTTAACAATGGAATAGCTTCCAAGGAAGATGGGAGACTATTGCGCCATGATCATGGTGGTGGTTATTTTTGGGTCAATTTGACTCCATTTTCTCATAGTTAAGTTTGTGATAGTTTTGAATAGGAATTTTATTTTGAAATATGGGCATAAAACATTATGGCAATTATATTAATATTGGAATTTAAATGAGCATAGTCATTTTTCTAAATAATTTTATAAGTATTGAACAGTGAATAAATTAAAGTATTGGAATAAAGACAAGTTCTGAATCCATGAAGTAGTTTTAAAACCTCCGATAATTCTTAATTATAATTTCACTTGAATCTTCTACAGTTTTGGCTTTCCTTGAAATGGTGACCTGGCGATCGAGGGGTAAGGTGTCAAATTTCTGTGCTGGGGCTCTGTGGTTCAATCCTTGACCTCAGCACAGATTTATATGATTGCCAAACCCTTCCTTCACCTCTGACAAGATGTGTATTAGTCACAACTTGTGAATTTGTGGAATGCCAGGCCTCCACCATGGTTTGGGTTCCACGTTAAACTGTAGGTCCTCCATTTCATCTCACAATCACCCTACCATTAAACATTAGCGTAAGTGCATATAACTCGAACAGGTAGCATGACATAATAATAATAATAATAATAATAATAATAATAATAATAATAATAATAATAATGGTTTACCTTGAATCTTACCCAGTTTTAACTTTCCTTGAATCTTACCCAGTTTTGACTTCCCTTGAATTTGACCCAGTTTTGACTTCCCTTGAATTTGACCCAGTTTTGACTTCCCTTGAATTTACCCAGTTTTGACTTCCCTTGAATCTTACCTATTTTTAACATCCTTTGAGTTTAGCGCAGTTTTAACTTCCTCTGAACCCACCTCGGTAGCATAGTTGGCTAACGCCCTAATCATGTTGAACTAGACTGCCGAGGACAGGGAAATCAAGGCTCGAATTGCAGTCGGTTAAACTGGGGGTGGTTTTTCTAAATAGTTTTCACTCTCCCTCCACGCAAATGTGTGTTCATTTCCTCTAAATTCAAATTTCCCCATTCCTAATCCATTAACATAATTAGTACAAGATGCAGGTAATAAATAACTTCCTTTGACTTCTGTCCAATTTGGGTTTCCCTTGACTCCTGTCCAGTTTTGGTTTCCCTTGACTCCTGTTCAGTTTCGGTTTCCCTTGACTCCTGTTCAGTTTCGGTTTCCATGGACTCCTGTTCAGTTTCGGTTTCCATGGACTCTTTCCCAGTTTTAGCTTCCCTTCAATCTTCCTCTCTTGGTTCAGAAATCTGTTTGCTAGTTCAGAGTGGCTACTCAAATTCTACAATAAAATTCCAGCATAATTCCCCGTTTTCCTGGCAAAATAAAATGATTTTACTGATTTTTGAAAATGTTCCTCAGATTTCGAGACTTTTAACAAATGATTCCAAATTAAAATGTTTTGTTTTGTTGAACACTCCACCAAATGTTAGTGCCTGAGCAAATATTAATAAGTATTTTTACCCAACGCTTAATCTAGTAAATTATTGGAGTTTCTCCTTTCAAATTCATCACAGTGCAACCTCAATGATGTTTGAAATTAATTTAATTATCTTTAAGATGGATCTTTGTTCAAAAACTCCTTACTCTCTTCAGTTGGGAGACTTCGCTACAAGCCACCACAGCAAAATTCCTCCCTCCACTCTAAAATATGGGTACGGCCATACAATTACTCTTTGTCACTATAGCACTAGTTTTAGGGTCTTTATTTGAAAGTCATTATTATACTTTTGATTTATGCTCAGCCACGATTAGAGATAAGACAAGTTTAAAATTAGTATGTATACAAATGTACTACAACCACTGTCGACAGAATTTTATTTGCTAATAAGGGAGGGGTGAGGAATTAGGAAAAAAATCTGTTTTTTAAAGTTCCTCCACTAAGTCAAACTCCGTCGAATGTCTGAAAACTGGATCCTCTATATTCCATTCATGGTAGGAATTATTCTCTGAAAGGTCTTTTTTCCTACCAATAAATATCCTACTATATAGTAGATTTATGGTAGGGAAAAAGGCCTTTCAAAAGTCAATTCCTACCGTGAATGGGATATAGAACCCACTCTAAGGGGTCGTCTTATGGAAAATAGACTCCTCTACAAGTTATTTGAAATGATCCTTTTCCATATTTTTTTAATTTTAGTACCCTTAGAAGATATTTAGAGGGGACCTGACCCAAAAATTTTCTGAAATTTAAATTCCTTAATAAATATTTAGAATGGTCTTCTCTAGGCAATTTTTTGAATTATGAATGCCCATAGAAGCTATTTAGACTGATTGCTACCTGAAAATATTCAGAATATTACCTAGAAACTATTATAATAAATCCTTATCTCGAATTTTTGAAAATTGGATGCCTTTTAATTAATGAGACATTAGTGGTGGCAGCCATGTTAATCCATGTTAATACATAAAACTCATCACCTGGATTTTTTTTAAATAGCTGCTTCGAGAAGACATTTAGAGTGCTCCTCTCCTGAATTTTTTTTGAGAATGGGATGCCTCTAGAGGCTATTTAAAGTGATCGCTACCTGAAAACTTTTGGAAAATTAAAATAATGTGTCTAAAACTATTTTAATAGACACAATTCTTGTTTTTTTTTCTCGATGTTCGAAATTCAAGCATCATTCCCGGTTTTCTAGAATTTCCCTAAGAGGGTCCACCTTGTAGCTGGCATTGTGGAAAACCTTGCAAAAATAATCCCTCCATACTCACAACAGATGCAATACAACTTCTCTCACACTCACTTACATTGTTATTCAAAAAACCCTTCCCTTTCCCATCACCTTGCTATTGATAAAAGAAGTAACTATTTATGTAGTCACAAGCAGCCACCCCATACCGCTACCTAGCAACAGAACAAAGGCTAAGGCTGTCTGCCAAGAGCTTAACAATAATTGAGTCACAGTACCTTACAGGGAGGGGGTTGGGGCTTAACAAAAAATTCCTTTAAGAATATATGAGCAAACTACAATCATCAATTAACTGATTGTGCCATAATCAGCTGATGATCAGATTAATAGTCATTGGCCTAACCTTATTTATAATCTTCACAACAGATGCTGCTCTTTAACACTTATCTTCAACAAGGATATTTAAAAATAGATGGACATAGACATCTGTCAATGTCCTGGAATTTTATGATGACTTTTTCTCTGCTTTTAAAATTTTCTTGTCTAATGGCACTCTGCTCATGCCATATATTCAATAACTGTTGTTATCATTATGTGAAGAAAATTAAACTATATGTTTGTACTGAAGTGATATTTTATTTATTTTGGTCAAAAAAAAATGTTTTTTTTATAAAACCGCAGAATCACTCATTTTTTCTTGCAGTCCCTACATTCCCATACAAGCAATGCTGATATCACAAATGACAGTTAATATCATTCTCGTGCTTTCCTTTAAAAATGGAAAATTTGCTAAAATATATTTTCAAAATGCCTATATAAACAGGACACAAGTAATAATAAACCAACTATGGATACAAATTGAAACACTGAACACATCGCTGGCAGCAACTAATTTGTAACTTACTAAAGTCACCACAGGGGGAGTCACTTGACATTAAGCTGCCTTAAAGAAAATTGATTGTCACCACTCATTATTGGTTACATTCTATCAGAACTCTCTGGGAGTGATATTGGTATTTGTAATCTAACTTTCTTTTAAAAATAAATTCCTTCTATCCACCCCTTTTAGTTATGTGCTTCCTCTTTTAGCAGTTATTTTAAAAATAATTTTAAAATGCAAAATATAATTTATTTACGTTTTAAAATATTTTTAACACTAAAGAAATCTAAGAAACTAAAACTACAAAATTATTCTTTTTTCCATGTAATAAAATACTGAAACTTGTAATTGAATAGAAATGTAATATGTGTGATTGTTTATGATGTTTTAGACACTACACAGTATTCAGTCCATAGTTCTCCAGTGCCCTCCTCTTGCCAAACTCCAGAGAGACCTTGAAGAGACCAATTTTCAATGCGCCTCGTCTCTCCCTATCATGATGCCAGACCTCAACGCAAATGCTGCTCTAGCTACCATCAACACTTCTACTAACATTGTTCCTCATAACCCCATCAATGGAACTGTTTGATTGTTCCTTTCTTGCTTAACAATACTTCACTATTATATTAATACTCTGTAGTAATTAAAAATAAGTGTACTTTTACATTAAACTATTATAATAAATGTTTGATCAATAGCTAAACATGCTCACAGATTTCAATTTTTTTTAATATAATGGTATTTATCCAAAGGGATTTACATATAAACTACTACCAAGCATATCACAGTTATTTATGGGGCACTAGAAGATACATTGGTCAAGCTTACGTAATGATTTATGAAAGAGCAACAACAGGATCCAGGCTACAATGATAAATCTCAAATTGTGATTCATGATCAGGTGGTTTCAGAATCAATCTATCTATCGTCAAGAGTCATAACGTGAGTTTGAACAAACATATACAGTGTAGTGTTTGTTATGGACTTGTAACTAAGTCAAAATAAGTATTTAATCCAGGTGTTTAGTAATTTATTTCAATATTTTTTTTATATTCAATTTTTATTCTATAGTTAACTCATTTTCTGTTCAGTGCTTTTTTTTATTCATTTATTTCCCAGTTTGTAAATAGTTAGTCTATGAATAGACTTTGTCACCACCGCAGCTAGAGCTCCCTTTCAATCGTGGTTGTACCTACATACTATGTAGCCTCAATATAAACTAATATACTAATCAATCTCTTGTAATAAAAAAAAATTGAATTGCATGTGAAAGGAATAGTCGTGAGAAGATTGATCAAGCAAATACCATGCTAACCCCAGGTAATCCTACAACTAGATCATTAATTTTCATTGTCATTCACAAACTAGATCCTTCACCCAAAAGGCAATGGAAAATAACTTTACAGGACAGCGCCTTTCCCACGGTGAATGAGTTTCTATATTCCCTGAAAAACTATCAGATTGAAAAGGCACTAGCCCCTTCAGATGTAGGTATAGGCCATGGCAAGTTACCCACCTACCCAGATAGAAGTCACCAACGAGGGGTTAATTCGTTTGTAGTTGGATCAAAGGGGGCAGCAGGATCCAAGCTACCTCCCCAAGAATATTAAGACAAAAGAACAGATGGAAATACTTCTGGAGGCTCAAGACTATGTATAAACTGCAAACAGCCCCATACCTTGTATCATTGTGAACCATTTCTAAAACTAACTCCTGTTGAAAAATTTGAATTTGTAAAATATAAGCAACTGTGCTTGAATTGTTTAAGTGGCTCGCATTAGGTGGCATCTTGTGGTTCAGTGCTAATTTGTCGCCATTGTAACTCCAAACACCACTCATTGCTCCATTTTGAAAATTGTACAATGAAGGCTAGGCATAATGTTGATGTCACCCCCGCACCTAGTGTTGAAGAAGAAGCAACTTATAGGCCAACAGCATGTACAGCTTCCACAGTATTGTCAGCAGCTTCTACAACCCTTAAATCTATGGTGTTGCTATCTACAGCGTTGCTACATATAATGGATGTATCGGGAAATCTACAAGAGGTTAGATTCTTGGTAGACTCAGCTAACCAGGCAAACTTTATCACTGAATCTTGTTTTAAAAGGCTAGGTTTATCTCATCATCGGTTGGAAGGCTCGGTTAATGGAATCGGGGAATCACTGCTCCCAATTCATGGTACTATTTCTTTCACACTTCAACCCAGATTCTTAGACGAGCTTAGATTTCATATCTCTGCTTTGAGTGTTTACAAGATCACAGATCAACTTCCAGCAGTTCAAGTACTACCAAAAACATGGCCCTACTAGAGGTTCTGACTCTTGCAGATGACCACTTTTATCAACCAGGTGAAGTGGATGGTCTAGAGAGGGCGGAATTATATCCCTATATAGTTGATGGGAGGAGAATATTTGGTCAGCCAAACATACCTGTGGCCCTAAGCTCATGTTTCGGATGGCTAGTTATGGGCAAAATGTCTCTCACTCAGTCCACAGCACCCAAAACCTTTTGTACCTCGCTGAATCCACAATTAGATAGGGTCCTTCAACAGTTTTGGTTATTGGAGGAGGTTTCAACAGAAAACCTTATTTATAGTCTAGAAGAGACTCGCTGTGAAGACATATTCCGTCAAAATGTTAAAAGAGAAAGTTCTGGTCGATATTCGGTTGCACTGCCATTCCAACACAGCCCATGCGACTTGGGGGAAACCTTGTCCAAAGCAGAAAAATACTATACACTTGAGAAAAAGTTGAAAAGCAACTCTGAAATGCGTAAGGAATACCATGCTTTCATGGAAGATTATTTGAATCAAAAATACATGTTCTTGTCCCCTATCATTGATTCGAAGTGGTTCTCATATTATATTCCACATAACTGTGTCCTGAAACCTGAGAGTACAACAACCAAATTAAGATTGGTTTTTAATGCTAGTACTAAGTCCATCTCAGGGCTTTCTTTGAATGATGCTCTCCTTACTGGACCTAAACTTCAATTGAATATTTTTGAGATACTTTTATACTTACGTTTGCATCCCGTTGCCCTCACTTCTGATATACGACAAATGTATAGGCAAATATGGGTTCACCCTGAACATCGATCCTTTCAGAAAATTCTTTGGCGCTTTTCCATTGCATAACCTCTGAATACCTATCAACTTGATACAGTAGCCTTTGGATTGAAGTCATCGCCATACTTGGCACTTAGGGTTATTAAGCAACTGGCCTTAGATGAACAAGATCAGATCTCTCTGGCGTCCCAGGTAGCAGAGAATAATAAATATATATGGGGATGATGTTACTGGAGTACCTATCGTCGAACAAGCAAAACTCCTTTAACATCAATTAGTGAGTTTTTTCTTAAGTGGTTGATTTGAATTGTGCAACTGGTCAAGTAACAGTTCAAACCTCCTTCATGCCATTCTTATTTAAAATCAAGTGAAAGAATTTGATGGTGATACCTCTTCTAACATCGGCCTAAAAATCTTAAGCATGCAGTGGATACCGAGCTTGGATGTATTCACCTTTAGTGTAAATGTGACACCATATGACTGCATGAAAAGAGCTGTCCTTTATACAGTGGCTCAAATTTTTGATCCTTTAGGCTTGGTATCGCCCAGCACACTGTTTGCAAAAATTTTGATCCAAACCTTTTGGGGTCTGAAGATTGGTTGGGATGCCACATTGTGACAAATATGGAATACTTTTCAACAAGAGCTTATCCATCTTTCATCAATCAAAATTCCTCGATATTTTTCCTCGAGTGACTGCTGTGAATGCCTATTACTTGGATTTTCAGATGCCTCTGAAAAGGGTGTGGTGCTGTAATCTATCTCGGAGTGTTCACTTCATTGCACCCAATAGTAATAAGCTTGTTATGTGCAAAATCAAAGGTTGCCCCGCCTTGAAAACAGTTTCCATATCTATATTGGAACTATGTGCTTTTTGTAAAACTAATTCATGTGGTAAAACTTCACCTCATGCAGAAGGTCACACTTACAGATATCTACGCATGGTCAGATTCGACAGTGGCACTTTACTGGATATACTCATCACCACTTCGATGGAAAATTTTTGTTGGCAATTGTGTGTCTAAAATTCAAGAATACTTGCCATCTGAACATTGGTTCCACATCCCTGGAATAGATAATCCAACGGATTGCACCTCACGAGGACTCAGCCCTTCACAACTTGTTGAGCACCATCTTTGGTGGAAAGGACCTACTTGGCAGCAGTGTGACATCTGTCTGGCCCCTAATCCCATTTGTTGAAGAGTCCACATCAGAAGCTGTTTCAGAAGAAAAAATAGTTGCCCTACTAGTACATCATGAAGAAGACACACCAGTGCTTAAGTTCATAGACCGCATATCTTCGCTAAAGAAACTTCAAAGAGTCACAGCCTATGTGCTCTGGTTTTTAAACCGCTTTAGTCTAAAGGCTGCACCAAAAGAGGAGCAATTAACTCGAAAGGAATTGAATCAGGCTCAAGTCCTAATACAAGCAGTTCAAAAGAAGCACTTTAGCAGAGAGTTCAAAGCCTTAGACGTTGACCACACCTGTTCACCTGGCATAAAAAATCTCGGTCCTTTCATAGACAGTGTAATCCGCGTAGGAGGTTGACTGCGCAACACGACCCTAACATTTGATCAAAAACATCCTGCACTTCTCTCAAAAAAGGCTCATTTTGTTGATTTGGTAATAGATCAATGTCACAAGGACAATCTTCATATTGGGGCACATCCTGTATTTTCACTGCTCCGACAGAAATATTTGATTCTGGCTGGTCGAGGTGTGATTCACCAACAAGTGCAACATTGTAATCATTGTTTCAAATTCAACCCTAAACCCAGCTTTCCAATCATGGGTGACCTACCTGCTCCTCGAGCCCAGGAATCCAAACCTTTCACCCATGTGGGTCTGTTTAATAAACAAAATTATACATTGCGGGTCTGTTTAACTTACTCTAAGTCAACATCGAGGTGTTAAATCACAGTAGGTGTGCATATGTTTGTTTGTATGTCTTGTCACCAAAGCCCTACATTTTTAACTGGCATCGAACCTAACCACAGAAACTTTTCTTCACGCTCTATAGCAATGTATATGCAGAAGAGGAGAATGTTCAGCAATGTACTCAAACTGTGGAACAAACTTTTTAGGTGCAAAAGCAGAATTGGATAAATTGTGTACCTTCCTTAACTCTCGAGTTTATTGACAGTCCTGTCAGAGGAGCTGTCTTACAGAGGAATCACATGGCACTTTAACCCCCTCCCTCTTCCCCTCCCCCGTATCCTCATTTTGGTGGACTGTGAGAGGCCAGGGTAAAGTCAGTCAAGACTCACCTAGTACAAGTGATTGGTGCACAAACTCTCACCTTTGAGGAACTCTCTACTCGTCTTAACCAAATAGAAGCTATTTTGAATTCAAGACCACTCTGTGTACTAACTCAAAGGCCAGATAAGATTTCATCATTTACACCAGCTCATTTTCTGACCTGGACACCTCTCCAAACCATTCCAGATCAATATTTAGCTACAGTTCCCTTAAATCGTTTTTCAAGATGGCAGCTGGTGCAACGTCTTGTGCAAGATTATTGAAAGCGTTGGCACTTAGAGTATATGCATACTTTGCAACAAAAGGTTAAGTGAAACACCCTCCAAACTCCAATCAAAGTTGGAATGATTGTGCTCATCAAACTAGATGGCCTTCCTTCATTTACATGGCTGCTTGGGGTCATTGAATAATTCTTCCCTGGCAAGGATTCGAGTTGCCTTTGTAGGTTCCACTCGAACCTACAAACGACCAGTGGTGAAGCTTTGTCACTTTCTTCTCAATAACTTTGTTGAATTACCTTATTTCAAGGCTGGTAGCATGTTCACTCTCTGAACTGTATATATTTAATATTGTAAAATAGCTTATGTGTAATAATTTGTTTAACAAAGGTTTTTTTTATATAATGCTTTATACATATTGGTTTTGTATTTGTTGTTTATTATTCGAACATTCTCCCGCTGTTTTTGATGGTTCCCTCCGTTTTGTGAGAGTTGATAGGTGTGGGGGGGTAGTTTGTTTTTGAGTGAGAGCAGTGCAGTTGCGTATGGTATTCAAGACACATACGTTGTTTCCAGAATGAGTGCACTAATTTTTGCACAAATTGGTGTCCGAGTGTGAGTCGGGTGTTACAGGCCCTAAAATGGTCGTCTTTATCAAGGAACAAGAGTTTAAAAGATACCGCTAAGTCAGCCCTTTGTTTCCCAATTCCTTCCTACTCTTAGCCCAGCAACCCACAAGGTAGGCCTCCATTGTCAGTGATCCTCATTTGAACGAGGTAAGCAATTCCTATCACAATTTTATATCAAATACAGTCCATTTTCCTTGTTTTCACTGGTTATTTTAGTTGTTGGTTGATTGGAATGAGCACCAAGATTACTGTAAATTGCTGATAAATACATTATTTGGTAATATAGTTCCCATAATTATATCTATAAACAATAAATATTGCTAAAAATAAGATAGTGACAGTATATTAAGTATGATTATACATCAATCACAAAAGTAAACTGAGTCAATACTCGCCTAGGGAAACGCCGCTTCCCTTTCACCAATGAGGGCTGGACAGAGCCGGAAACAAACGGATGACTGAATAAAGAGCGAGACCAGCTTCCTGGCCTGTCAGTCTGCGTGAGAAAGAATTACTTGCACTAAGAAAGAAGAGCTGCCATCTCAACTATTATTAACAGTATCCTTGTTGGAGAGGTTACTAATTATAATAATTGGTTTTAACATTATTTTCCTCTTATTTTCTTGATTCCCTTTTTAACTTTAGGGAAGCATAGCTTCCATTAAATAAACGCCACTGCCACACTCATTGTTAATTTGTTTTCTCTTTATTCAGTAAAGATTTTGGTAGTTTTCTTTGAAGGTTTTTCCGCTAGTATTGTGTTCGTTATAATAGGGCATGGGTCTGTAATCATTGGTCTGGCCTGCCTATCGGGATGCTGCTTGTCGCAGATGTTGATACTGGGGCAGTCGGTCAAATGACTGCCCGCAGGGCGGGGGTTTATTGGGAAGTTAGCCAGGTGGTGCTACCCGGAGCTATAATACTAAATGAGGTACCTACTCATTAATGTGTAGACAAGTATACCAATTACTTAATTCTCTCTCCCAAGAGGTCAAATTCACCTATAATCGTTCACTCGTATACATTTCTTATATATATAGCTCAACAGCTATCAGTGACTTGACAGGTAAAAATATGAAATCTAAATTAAAATTCTTAAAGCTAATTACCAACATGACGGTGCAAATGAGATACATGGATTAATTTAGTTTTCCATAGTTAAAAAAATATGATGTGCAGTTACTATTTGCATTTCTCAATAATACGTCATCTTTACATTGTTTCGCCCATGACTCTATACGGCAGCTGGTTTCCAGCTAATCTTGATGACTCGGCCGAAAATTCTCGTGACGAGTCTTGTTTAGACGCATTTTGGAAACTCGATCGACCATTAAAATAAAGCGTAAAAATCCCCCTCACGTTGTGAACGAACGTCTCCAATTTCGGGAGACTGGTGAAGCTTCGTATATTGGTAGAAATATTGTACCGGATGAAGGACCTAGGCCTATGTCTTTCTGTGATGTATCTAGAGTTGGTTTCATTGGGCACTGATCTCTTTTTACATCGCAGTCCTCCTTGATCCATTACATATTAATTCCACGTGGCTGTTGGACTACTTATGGTCCGAGCCACCAAAAACAGAACACTGCGTGTGCTCCTGCACTGGTGTTTGAAAATGTGTGATGTCGCAATAGAACCAGGGTTCCTGTAGTGGGCGGCTCTTTTGAGATTGGTGGTCGTCACTTCAGTTACCCTTCATGATACGTCTATTGATGCCATCTTTCCCGGTTCTCTATTTGGTTGAGGATTTTCTTGCAGAGTTTTGCTGGTCCTGTATTAGACTCGTTGGAAGTGCTTCTTGGTCCGGGGCCATCCATTTTCCCGGTCCTATCATAAGTTCGCTACGCCTTCATCCTGTGACTTCGTTTTGGCAAAAAGAAAAGAAGTTGAGGCAGTGACTTGCCCCAGTGTTTGTGCTCTTGGGTCTGTAAATGTTTGGGGATAACTATCGTGAGCTCTTTATGCTATTGTTCAGTGAGAGTCTCCTGTGGATGCTGGTTCGCAGTAGTTCAATAGGTCACAAGCCAAGTGTTGCAAGCCTTTGCCCATGCTGTGGACTGGAATGTGGGTTATTATTATTGTCCGTTAGAATATCCGCTGGGTATCCCTATCGGGGAGATTTCATCTTCTAGTATCCTTCGAATCTGAGAGGTCTGGACATTGTCTAACGGAAATACCTCTGTCCACTGTGAGAATAGATCGCTAATCATGAGATAACATTTTGTTTCTTGTGATGGACCTTGGGTATGGCTCCATGAGATATATGGCTATCTATTTCCAAAGTTACGTACGTCTATGTGCTCGATAAGGTAGTTCCTGGTTATTCCAGATTTTTTTCTCTCGCGCAAGTTTGGCATAGTTTGAAATGTTTTGAAGACCTTTGATATCCCTTTCCAAGAATATTGTCTCTATGGGCTTCAACGAGAATGCTCTTCCCTTCTGGGTGACCATCTGTTACGTGCTCGTAGGAGTGTTGTAGAAGCTCTGCCTTCATCCAGTCCGGGACTATGAATCTCCATCCTTCCTATGGTCCTTCCCTCTACATCAGTGCTTATTATTTACATCGGTGCCGATATAGGTACAGTCATTCATTCCTTGTGCGCTGCTCATGCTGTATCTAACCTATTTGTTCCCACCTTTGTATATCATCTTCTGAGTATCCTGGTCGCCTTTATGAACCTAGACAATTATTTCGGAGATAGTCTCCAGTGTGTTGAGGTGTAAGAGGGTGTTTGTTCCAGGGCAGGTATCTTTGAGTTTGAAGGGTTCGTTCGTTCCCCCCCATCCCCTTTTTTTTGTCTAGGGGGTTCTGGACAATGTGTCCGAGTGTTAGTTTTCTCTCCCTGGTCGAAGTTGGATTTGAAAGGAGTATTATTGGAGTAACATGGAGTACCTATTTAATTTGACCTCCCATTCTTCATGGTATTCAACCCCGTTGAGGACTTGTAATCCGCCCGGAGGGTAAGTAAACTGTTGCTTAAGGTATAAATGGTACCGTTTTATAGCCCAGGAATCAGCCCGGAGGTTAAACGGTTGCTCTAGGTATAAACGGTACCATTTATAGCCCAAATTGTTGCCAGACACTCTTGTTCGTTGCACTGGTGATATTTTTTTCCGTTGGGGAAAACTTCACACTCGTATATGAGATTATCTTCCTTTTGCTGTCGGTTTTTGATATAGTATATCCCTATTCCTACACCACTAGCGTTGGCTTGTATCATAATGGATAGTTCGGGGTCTGACCTGTGTAGAGTTGAATTGTTTGGAAGGCATGTTTGGTCCTTTTGAACGGTTCTTCCTCCGCGCCCCATATCCATTTCTGGTTCCTGCCAGTCTGGAAGGTGAGTGGTCCAATGATTTGCCAAGTTAGGAACGAATTCCCGAAATTAATTACGTGCCCAGAAACTGTTGTAGCTGTCATTTGGTTTTTGGTTTGTATTCTTAAATAGCTTGTGTCTTTCTTTAATGTCGGTAGTTCCCATCAGAGATTATGATACTGCAATCACCTTTTTCCGAACTCGTACTTTTTCAGGGATGGCGTTGCTTGTATATTTCTAATCTTTCCATTATCTTACTCAATTATCCTCTCTAGTATTCTGCTAACACCTGTCGATTCATTATATTTTGGAAAGTTCCTGGGTCTCCTTTGAGCCAAAAATGCGTTACACGGACTTGATACGTTTGTCCCTCTGGTGTGAAAAACTTTGTCAAAGGTTTGGATGCCTCTTCAAGTGGAATCTGCAAATAGCCTGCCTTGAAGTGCTGAAGGCGGTGTGTATTTCTTGCAATATTTTTACTAGACTATGACTACGGGGCTTTGCTATCTGGAGATGCAATGTTCTATCCCTTGGGTCCAAAGCATATTCTAACTTACTGTTGTATAATTAGGTGCTTCTGTGGGCAATTTCTCTAGATGGTCCTTGAACGTATCTTGAGTCTTTGAACTGGATTACGAGCCGCATGCATTTGGTGACATTGTGTTGTTAGCATTGAAATCTCAGTTACGTGCCTCTAATACCTTATTAACACCTTATTGCTAAGGTTCAAAGCTGTGTTTGACGGTTGTGAAGTCGAAGGTAGGCATGAGATGTCCACTGCGTCTTACCCAGAAGATTGGTTTTCGGGTCTGGTTTCCTACCAACATGTACGATCTCTCGTAGTCCAGCACCGTTTTGGTGTCAGGGGTCAATTCTTGGCCTAGCAGCATGTCTTCTGAAAGTTCATCTGGTACCAAAAACTACGTGTCGCATCGAGAGTGTTTCCTATCCCTATAGTCAGATTGCAGCTTTTTCTGATATGTAACTCCATGCTTGTTTTAGCGAGGCGTATTTTCATAGAGTTGAGCTTAATTTAGCTTTGTATTAAGATCATCGATGAAGTGTGTCACTGGAGTCCACTATCGTGATGAAAGATCACGGCGTCCCCATGGACTTGTTAGAAACATTCCTAAGATTGCTCCAAAATCTAGATTTAAGATGGGTGTGTCTCCACACCTCTGTTAGTTTCCCCGGTTAGTCTTGAAAGTCGTTGGGGTCAAGTTTTCTCGTTTTTCTTCCATGCTAAGACTGAAAAGTCTTTGTGGAAATGTATTTCAGGGCAGTAATTCCATTAAGGTGCTGTGCGTGGATCTTTTTGGCTGGATGGGTTGACAAATTGGTTGGTAGTGGGTGGGTATGAAGGCTTTATATTTTGCTGGATGAATTGGGCTCGTTCTATTAGCTGGTCTAAGGAGGTGGAGGAACCCGATCGATATAAGGGAGGGCTTGATTGTTGGGTGTAGGAGATTTATGATGAGGGGCATCACTTGTTCCCCTAGTATAGCCGCTTCTCCTATTTGGTAGAAGAAGTGATGAGTACATTAACAAGGAAATACAAAAAAGATAAGGTACCCAAAGCATAATAGAGGTATACAAGTTTAACAATTATGTGTATTAGTATCAAAAACATAGGGAATTCACAGACACCACTGTTTAATGCTAGGAAACATTTGAGCAACTAGTAACATGGCTGCCCCTAACGGTCGTGTTAGGGGAGAAGCACAAAACTTGAATTACAACAAAGCGACAAATGGTTTGGTTGAAGTTAGAAAAGGTTGTAACTCATTTAAGAATAACAAGCACACATTCTATAAAGAAAGTGAGGTAACTAGAATACTACATTAATTTAAGTTGGAGGGAAATAGTTTAATATGTGGTTAAGCAACACTACATTACTCTACTCCAGCCTTACGGCTACAAGTCATAAGCCAGATCAGCTTGGACCAGAAAGGTTGTTAAACAATATCTAAAACTCGAAAGTCCTTGTTTAAGGAGTTACATCGAAGGAAGTTAAACTGAGCTAGTTAGTGTGTGTTAACTCTAGAAAGAGTTACATTTTACTGAAGTTAAGTTCCTAGCGCTAAAACTATAGGTTTAAAAATAGTCATAGGAGAGATATCAGGAATCTAGGCTCTAAGGATACTATGGCAGGCCTATTCCACATTAGTGCTGCCTGGTCATCCAATAGTATAGCTATTACTCAAGAATAGTCTGGAGACAAACTATAACAATAATAAACAATCAATATTTAAAAGACCTACCAGCACCTGAAGGGAGCCGGACAAAATAAACAACACTATGTGGGCCATCCCTCTGGAATAGAGGCATACCCACGAGGTGAGCACTTTACGAAGGTACAATAGGCAAATTACAGACGATAGCAATCAAAGACCCAACTAGGTCATGGAACAAAACCATGGATTAGCCTGATATCTCCTTTTTCCCGATCTAAAGAATTTAGATTTTAACATATATTATCTGTGACGAAGAGGTGAGATTGACGTGTCAAACATCGTGACCACGACTCTAATGCCGAGCAGTTCTTGAAGTCTCCTTGAATGCACTTACGACAAGTAGTTAGAAATGAATACCATAATGAAGTGCGAGGTGGGACTTTATATATGAATGAAACTGACGTGTAATAAGTGGGGGGAATGGGGGAGGGGCTTCTAAAAGGAACTTGGAGAACCGAGTAGAGCTTGAATCGGTCGTCGTATAAGGCATCTGTGGAGTCGTGCATGCTGACCAGATGTGGCCGGAGAGTCCGATTGTTCCTTTTGGATGTCAAATCGGGCTGTATTCAAGAACACAATCACACAGTGATTTGATCATCTGCCATATAGGCCTATACTTTGGATTCATTAATTCTTGTATGTATTGACATGTGTATTAATTAGTGTTTTTTTTAATTTACAGGCTAATATTAATTAGCATGTTACACTCTGGAGATTGGGGAAATAATCTAATAGCTTGCTCTTCTTCCAAACGAACTGATCTACTGGGTCATCCTTTGCTTGGCACTCCCCATTTAGGCTAGATTGTAATTTGAGCATTTTGTGTTTAGAGTCGCAGCGCTCTTTGTGTCTTGTGCCAAGTTCTTTCCAAGTGGCTTCTTAACTCTAGTAGAACTTCCACCCATGTACTATTTTTGGATGAGTCTCTCCTTTACGATGGTTGACAAGTCCTAAGGTTCTTCTTGGGTTTGGAGAGAAATCTCGCATCGTTGTAGAAAAACCATTGGATCTTCGTGTTCTTGACCTTAACAGGATTGAAGGCTACATGGTTCTTGAGCGTTGGTTTCCTTAGATGTCTGCCGGGTCGTCAATCTGAAATCCCTTAGCTTTTATTTATTTTGTTATTCTTCTTGACCGTTTTTGCACTTGTAATCAATCCCATCGTGTCCTTTTCCCTGTCCTACCATCCATTGCGTGTGACTGAGAGCTATTTGTTGCACTGATTGCAATAGATGGCATGTTCACTCCTTGCCGGGCATTCTGGACTTTCGCATTGATTCTGTAATCGTATTCATGGCATCTTGGTGTGAAGTTGATGGGCGTAACGGCGTTAAAGGTAAGGTATTGGGCGCAAAGACCGTGGGATTGAATGCTGCCGAATGTATGCTAATTCAGAAAGGGGTGTGTTGTTTTGTCTGGTGGGTGGGTTGTCCAGAGAGAGACTTCTGTCTCACTTCTCCTAAAGTCCATATGTTAAATTGATGACCCCACGTAGGATGCCGTCTGCTATGTCAAGGCATTCGGTTAGTGGAAACTTAGGAAGTAGTCTGATGGGAGGGTATGGATGTCGTGTGGTTGTTCGGGAGGTAGTACCATTGGTTGAGGCTATTTACTATGTACGTTGCTGCTTGTCCAAAAAAGATGGTCCTATTATTATGAGGATCCTTCTTGTCAAAATATAAAGGCAAAGTTCCAAGTCATGTCTTCCGAGCGAATAGGGTTGGAAGGAGCTGCGGAAATTGGGGTAAAGTGCCATTTTTTTTTTTATTTCTAAGGGACTCTAGAGATTGATTGAAGTCGTTCTCGGATTGGAGAGAATTATGATGAATGAGTTTTGAGCTCAATGACTGGAAATGTGTCGTTTGTATTAAGGGCTGGGGCAGGGAAAACTGATCTTGGGAGGAGGAAGTTTTTTCAATGGTGGAATATGCTGTAACGGTTGGGGTGATATCTTTTTGAAAGGTTTCTCTTCCCTGATGCTACTTCCTTTATAATGAATGGGGCATGGGTAGTCAGGTTTCAGTTCCTTGTCTGGTCTGCCCGTCGAAATGGTGCTCCTCATCGTTATAGCCAATACTGGTGTAGTCGGCCAAGTGGCACTACCCACATGGTGGTTGAATCTTCGTTTGAGATGTGTTACCCGTAGGATGGTGGCTGATTGGTCATTCGGCATAGGGATGTTACCTCCAGGGGGATAGTTTATTGCCCAGTCAGGTGAGTGGCACTACCCATAGGATGGGGGTTGATTGGGCATTCAGCCCAGTGGTGCTACCCGAAATTCTAATAATGAATTAGGTACCGGTACTTCAAATGTGTGGACAAGGATACCGATCACTTTATTCTCTCTCCCAAGAGGTCAGATACATCAATAATATATATTTCTTATCCGTACAGTTCAACAACTATTACTAACAGTTACTTAACAGGTAAAAATATGAAATGTATATGAAAATTATTTAAGCTAATTACCGACATGACAGTGTGACATGTTATATATATTATAAGAGCATTTAGTAGAATAAAAGTTAGCAGAGTCGAATGAATGTTAGATTATGAAAAGGGAGTCAAATTATATTATTTATTCATTGTTAACGATTGTTAATTTAAAAAGTTTAACAAATACCGAATCAATAATGCTTCTCGTTTCTAAAAACTAAAACCTAAATATTGCTGCTTCCAGCGTTATTTTCGTGTTTTCTTCCGTGAGTGAATCTAACGGATAAACATACACGTATCAATACGAAAAACCATAAACTCTTAGCAAAATAGAAGGTTGAAAATAATGTAGGTATAGAATCAAAATCCCATATATGATAACTTCGCGCGCAGAGCGCTCTCTGACGATGACGAAAAAGTTGCAAATCCTGCTACTGCATGGATTTGCTCTGATGCCATTGAAACTTGATTTCATTCGACATTTTTGTCGAGCAATCAGCTACTAACTGCCCGGTTTTTATTTTTACAATAGTTGCACTTCTTTGATGTTTGGACATTTCAATTTTTCGCATAACCCTGGCTTTGGTTTTGACCAATTTTAGCATTTTGATTTGTATCATTGTTCGAATCTGATGAATTGTTTTTATTACCATTTCGTCCTTCGTAAGATCATACGTACAAAGCGTCCGCGCCATCTGAGTTTGTTTTCTTTTCCTTTCTTGCACTGTACCCTTCAAGAAGTTTTACTTTAAATGAGACTGTATGTGACAGTTTGCTGTAACCAGCGTTGAATGTATTTTGAATTTTATAAGAATTTGTTTACAAGCCGATATAGGTTTATTGTGTGCTGTGGTAAGGGGGAATAGCTGAGCTCCCATGGAAAGTAAGCAAGACTTTGTAATAAAAAAATAATATATATATAATAATATAATAATAAACTTATAATAAAATAATAGATTTAAATGAAAAAATATTGAA